>MUZC01000097.1:651025-664259 GCA_002072015.1 Radix auricularia | reverse complement strand
AGTCATTCATCAACTTTTAAAAATCGCTTATATATCTTGCTCTAGTTTCATATCTTGTTCTAGTTTCATATCTTTCACTAGTTTCATATCTTGCTCTAGTTTCATATCTTGCTCTAGTTTCATATCTTGCACTAGTTTCATATCTTGCACTAGTTTCATATCTTGCACTAGTTTCATATCTGCTCTAGTTTCATATCTTGCACTAGTTTCATATCTTGCTCTAGTTTCATATCTTGCACTAGTTTCATATCTTACTCTAGTTTCATATCTTGCACTAGTTTCATATCTTGCTCTAGTTTCATATCTTGCTCTAGTTTCATATCTTGCTCTAGTTTCAGATCTTGCTCTAGTTTCAGATCTTGAACTTGTTTCAGATAAGACAGGCCGAACATTATAAAAACTACAGGGACACCGCACATATGTGGTCACTTGATGACATTAGGGGCCGTCCATAAAGTACGTCACGCTCCAGAGGGGGGTGGGGGTTTAAGCAAGTGTGACAGTTTGTGACAGGGGAGAGGGGGGGTTCCGATCATGTGTGACGTCACGGTGGTTTATGTTAAATTTTAATTATTTTGTTAATAAAAATATATTTTTGCACGAAAGTATGACGTACATTAGGGGAAGGAGAGTTTAAAATGGTCAAAAATAGCGTTACGTACTTTAAGACATTTGTTGTCATCAAAAATACTGGCCGACGCCATGATTCTCTGGTGACATTGACAGTTGGTGTCATCAAAACTATTATGACCGGGGTTGGGGAGGGAGGGAGGGATGGAGGTAGGGAGGGAGTAAGAACCCCTCAATAAGACTCGTCTATTTGGGAAAGAGGAAGAATAACAAAAACCAACACTCAGTTCCTCCAAGTCTCGCCACGCCTCGTCACTCAGCATGTGACTCTCGTCATAAATTGTCGTGTACTACACAACTTTAGACAAAGCCGCACAATGATCGCCGAATATTACCTTAAGTTTTTTGTTGATTTTTCTTAAATAGTAGGAGTTGTGTGTGGGGGGGTAGAGGTGTGTGGAGGGGTTGGGTGACGAAAGTAAAAACGTTTAATTATAATTGAAGCATCCTTTAAATTGCCGTTTAGTTGTCAGGGGCGTGCCTACCGATCTGACAACCACCGCGGGGCTTAACAAACATAGAAGAAAGAAGGGGGAAACAAAATAAAATTT
This sequence comes from Radix auricularia, assembly GCA_002072015.1. NCBI lineage: Eukaryota > Metazoa > Mollusca > Gastropoda > Lymnaeidae > Radix > Radix auricularia. Next base: position 663,078 of record MUZC01000097.1, on the reverse strand, counting down.
GAATGAGTTAACACGAGCCTTGCTTGAATCAACCAGGGGAGAAATTATCATTGTGGATATTTGGGAAACAGGGAGTTTATTCGGGGATGTGTGAAGAGAGGGGTGGGGGGAATTTAAGTCTGTGGGGGGGAGGGGGCAGGAGCACGACAGTGGATTAAGAAACAAACCCCTGAATACACGACTCCGAATCATGAGTTAATGTATTTTAATACAACCACTCCGATTTCTTTAAAGCCTGCCGCCAATAACAGTTACTGTGTTATAATAGGTAAAAGGAAAACGGGATGTTAAAATGTTCATTGAGAAAACGTAGTTTGTGGTGTTTTTATAAAAAAAATAAAAAAATTATTTATTATTTTTTTAACATCATTTTCAGTAATCGGATACTAGTTTTCTTGACTAGACCGAATGTCTAGTGAGTCCGACTACCAGGCCTTGGGGGTAAACCAAACGAAATTGAGCGAACTAACGCGAGAATCGGTGGGAGAGACTCGCCCTCCAATTATACAAATCCAAAGGGACGCGAGTAGATACGAGNCCTTCCTCTATATATATATATATATATATATATTAGAAAACTATCTCTCATGTAATCCAGCATTTAACAAATACAAAAATATAATAAATTAATTTTTAGAGTGTCCTAAAACCTGGTGATAGTAGAGGTTCTTATGTTTCCATTAGAACTTTCTCGGGGCTTGGTAGACTTTGGCGGCGCCCATCTCCTCTCCAGGTCAATGGAAGACTTTTTAGCGATAGTCATTCATCAACTTTTAAAAATCGCTTATATTAACTTCAACGTCTTGTCATGGGCCGCTGAAAAACAAAAGTAAAAAAGGGTCCACTTCCCGTGATGCTATAGAGGTGACATTTTGCACATAGACTTGTGTTACCTAACAATGATTCGAAGCAAAATTTGATATCAATGGAACGTACCGTAATAAAATTAATGCACTTTTAGTTTAACTCTATGAAACTCAAAATCGGTCGTCTGCTATTGTTCACCCCCACATGTTGCTCAGGTTCAGTCCAGCCATCGGTGACCACACGCCCCACCTCCCAAGTTTTAAAAAAGGGAAGTTCAGTCACGTTCAGTATGTAAATGTTTGTCGCGCGGTGCATATATTTTGAATATAATCGATATTTTTAGTCTTGTCTAATATATAAGGGATTTATAGTTAAAAATATAGTTTTTACGGGTTGTTTAATTAAATCCCTTATATTAACTTCACCGTCTTGTGGTCTATCGGTCGGGCGGAAAAACAAAAGTAAAAAATGACCCACTTTCCGTGATGGCATGGAGCTGAAATTAAGCACATAGACGTGTGTCACCAAACAATGCATTTTATAAAAAGTTTCAGATCGATCGAATGTACCCTAATAAAATTAATCCACTTTTAGTTTATCTCTATGAAGCTCTATGTCACCGTCTGCTATTGTTCACCGCCACGTGTCACTGGAATTGAGTGCAACCATCAATGACCACAAGAAAGTGTGACAATTTGTGACCGGGGATGGGGGTGTGTGTTCCGCCATGTGTGACGTCACGGTGTTTTATGTTAAATTTAAATTATTTTGTTTATTAAAAAAATATTTTTTTGTTTATATTTGGGGTCCAAGATTTGGGACAGCTTGTGACAGGGGGAGGGGGAAAGTTCAAAATGGTCAAAAATAGCGTGACATACTTTATGGACCACCCCCTGAAATCCGATTGTAGCCTGAGTCGAATTTGTAAAACTGGCTGGATTCCGGATTTACAGGCAGACGAAGTCGAAATCCGGTACACAGTTATCGAAAAATTAAAATAAATAAGATACAGCCCCGTGACTTATCCCTGGTGTCTCCTGACAGCCACTTTAACCAAACAGTCATCTCAGTTCCACGTCTAGATCTGTTCTATGTATATCCACTGCTAACTAAAGCCCGCGTCTTCGTGTGATTCATCGTCACGTGAGAACATTCTCGACTCCTCTTTGGTAACTTCGCTCGACGACCAGGTGGCCCCGTCTTGACAACTCGGCCCCCATAGTCAACCGGAAGTTGCCCTTATTCCTTTCGATTAACCCCTCGTGTCCCTAATTTCGCAAACATCCCTCGTGCTAAGATTTCAAAAAATCCCCCCTCGCCTGTTCCTCGCTCATACACCGTTTCCAGACGCGTTCTTTGACTATGATAATGACGAGATGGCTGATACCCTCTGCTGGTCAAGGTCCGCGCCGATTGGCTGGATTCGATCACACGAGATTCGATCACAATCAAGAAACCGAGCGTAAAACGAGGTGGAATTAACCAGTCAAGGGAGTTAACGAGGGATGTGACTGACCACGCCCCCTTGCCAACACCCCCCCCACACACACACACACATTCACACACACGCAATAATGTTTTGAAGAGATCATGAAGAAAAACTATGTTAGGTGAATGCATAAAGAATAAAAGTGGCATTTAAATGAGAATATTCTTAATTCAACCTATGAAAGCCGATCACTACGTCACATTAATATTACTATCGCGTTGTCTTCTTAAACAAATCTCTGTATTAGAGAGAGAGAGGAGAGAGAGTAAGAGGGAGGGGGAGAGGGAGAGAGAGGGGGGAGAGAGAGGAAGAGAGAGAGAAAGGGAGAGAGAAACAGAGAGAGGGAGACAGAGAGAGAAAGAGAGAGGGAGAGACAGGGAGAGATAGAGAGATATATAGAGAAAGAGAGAGATGGAGAGATAGATAGAGAGAGAGAGGGGGGAGAGGGAGAGAGATGAAAGTGAGGTTTAAAAAAGAAATTGCTAGACACACCACCTCCATGGGACACGTTATCTAGTGGCAGCGCGCTCGACTGGCATACTGATGGTCACGAGTTCAAATCCATGCGAAGGCAAGTTTTTGTTCCCGGTGCCTAGGGCGTCCCTGAGTCACCCAGCTCCGAATGGGTACCTAACCTTAGTTAGGCGGCTGGGTAATGCGTGGAACCCTCATAGCCGTGGCATGTGACCGCTGCATCACTTGCCAACAGATAATCTGTCATAGTCTGTGGACGCATTTATCTTCTGCTTAGAAGGAGCGTCTGTATATCTAAGATAAGATAAGATAAATCGCCTTTCTCCCTTCCTCTCACTCCTGTCTCTTCCTCTTTCTCTTCCTATCCCTCCTCTCTCTTTCACTCCATCCTCTCTCCTCCTCTCTCTTCCTCATCCTATCATATCTGTGTTATCTAAAGCCGTCACTATTTTTATGTATTTCACTAGAAGTTGATTGCTTTCAATGTCAAAATTTCCTGCTTCATACTCTTCTATTTTGTCTATATCGAACCTATAAGATGTGAAAAGTTTTATTCTAACATAAAATGTGCATTTTAATAGTAGTTAACCTGGCCTTGTTCGGTGGAACGGGCGGGGAGGGAGGCGGGGAGGAAGGCGGGGANAAAAAAAAAAAATGACCGCCGACACGTCTGCAGTCCAGGCGCCGGTTTACCGCCGTCTCGAAGCTTACCGGTCAGGCGTCTGATCGGTGGTTAGAGTCATTACTCGTACCAGTACGTGTGCGTAACTGGGAGTCGTTGCCCCGCTCCCCTCTGCCCCCACCCATACGCGATTGAGACCACCAAAGCCGATTCGGCGTAAGACTCTTCCACCGAAAACTGCACAATCTGGTCACAACGGATCTGAGATCCGCGTGCAGAGACGCGAGAACCCGGGACGGGAGCGTGATTTCCCCGACGCCATGGTGTCTGTGTGACGTCACAAGATGGCCGCGGGCAGGGGTGGGGGATAAGTATGGCGGCGGGACGAGAGAGTGGGGGTTCGGGAGTCGAGCCGGCCACCAGCCAACCCCAACTCCCTCACCCCTCCCTCCGCCGGAGAAGGGCTTTCATCTTCGCTTTAACAGTTGGGTGGTTCGCTGGACAGGCCATGGCGCCCTTACTGGTGGGGCTGATGCTGCCGGTGCTGGGGGGAGGGGGAGATGAGGTGGAGAAGAGGTAGTAGTGGGGTGGGGGCAGATGACTGAGTTAGAAACAATTTGAATCCACATTCAAATCTAATCCATTTTTTTCGGCACTGTTTTTCCAGTTCTCTCATCCTTTGTAACGCGTACCACTGACTGCATCATAACTTAGGCATTGTCGTTTCATGGTGAAAATCTATTAATAGAAATATCCAGGAATATTCCGTTGGATCAGTTCCATTTATCAAACATCTCAAAAGATCTATCTAAATTCTGAATCAAGTTTATTTAACTTAAAACAATTTTTAAAAAAAAAATCGCTGACATGTATTATAATGAGCATGTAGCATGTGGCATGCATGTAGCATGAAGCAGTCCTGATGTTGAGCTTACCACAAAAATTCTCCAGTTTGGCTTTGAATAAAACCGCAGCCGCAGCTAAGTTCTCGGCTGATCCGAAGATTCTCGACCGTGACGTCACGACGCTACCGGTTCCTGGAAACGAGAATGCTCTAAATTCTAAAAGGATTTTTTTTTAAAAAATGGAAAGTTTTAGGATTTGGGTTTCGTACAGCTTTAGAATTTTTAATTTTAGTTTTTTATTAAGGGCTCGCCATAACAACAAAGATGGCCGAAAGTAATGACCTCATTGGGCCACGGTCGATAAAGTATCATTTTACCAAGTTCTCATTTCATTTTATTCGGTCTATCTGCTCGTTGACACACGTGACTTTTTTCATGTTTGTTTTTCTGTGACGCGTTATCATGCCTTTATATACCCTGATTTAGTAAAAACATGTTTATATATATATATTTTTTTTTTATAGCTTTAAGCCAAATAACGTCATCAGTTATTACGTTTTCTGGTCTAAGACATAACAAGCGATATAGGAATGTAATATTTTTTTAACCATTTGAACTAAAGAGTATACCACGATGAAACAAGATGTTTTCTTAATGATTTTAGTCGTTGGCGTTAGTTTTTGTTTTGCGTTTATACTTTTTCAGTATGCAGTGAAGATGAGATGGAAGAAGTGGGGGGGGGGCTAAGGTGCTGCACAATGTTCAATCTACGGTTTGTTGGTCTTTTTGCAAAGAGGAAAAAAAACTGGTCTGCAAAGTTGCGCAGTATTCACTTTAGTACTATATTTTACAAATTTTTCTGCGCGGTAATTCGAAACTGCTGCACGGCGTCAGTAAGTTATTTGCGCGGCAGCGCAACCGCGCAGCTTAAATGGAACATTGTTCCCGCATAACACTTTCACGTTTTGATGTTTCAATGGACTCACTGTGCTTCTATATTATTGTATAATTTGCTTTCGAACTCCTTCCAAAATGAGACTGCGGGTATCTACAACAATGGTGGACTCAGTGCCTCCCCCATCCCCCCCACACACACACCTAATCTCCAGTCACCAGGTCTTACCTCGGGTCACCATTAATTGTAAGACCGACTTCGCGAGAACATAAAGTCACACTTGATACCCCCCCCCCCAAAACCATATCAAGCGATGCCCCACAGCTATGGCCTACCATAAAGCCGGGGTCTGTGCCGCGAATGTACGGGCGTGCTAAAGAGAATGGCACACATTACTACTGTTCTAACACAACAACAATTAGACTTGGTTCTTTTTAATAAAGATCTTGTCAACAATGAGATGCAATGGGGACAGAAAGGACGGTGACAGAAACAACGGTGACAGAAAAAACGGTGACGGTAACAACGGTGACAGAAACAATGGTGACAGAAAAAACGGTGACGGTAACAACGGTGACAGAAACAACGGTGACAGAAAAAACGGTGACGGTAACAACGGTGACAGAAACAATGGTGACGGAAACAATGGTGACGGAAACAATGGTGACGGAAACGACGGTGACAGAAACGACGGTGACAGAAACAAAGGTGACAAAGTAAGACCTTGTTATAGTAAGACAATGGTATAGTAAATGGTATAGTAAGAAAATGGCACAGTAACACAATGGTATAGTAAGACAATTTTACAGTAAGACAATTGTATAGTAAGACAATGGTATAGTAAGACAATGGTATAGTAAATGGTATAGTAAAGAAAATGGCGCAGTAACACAATGGTATAGTAAGACAATTGTATAGTAAGACAATTGTATATTAAGACTATGTTATAGTAAGTCAATGGTAGAGTAAGACAATGGTATAGAAAGTCAATGGTATAGTAAGACAATGGTATAGTAAGACAATGGTATAGTAAGACAATGGTATAGTAAGACAATGGTATAGTAAGACAATTGTATAGTAAGACAATTGTATATTAAGACTATGTTATAGTAAGTCAATGGTAGATTAAGACAATGGTATAGAAAGTCAATGGTATAGTAAGACAATGGTATAGTAAGACAATGGTATAGTAAGACAATGGTATAGTAAGACAATGGTATAGTAAGACAATTGTATAGTAAGACAATGGTATAGTAAGTCAATGGTATAGTAAGACAATGGTATAGTAAGTCAATGGTATAGTAAGACAATGGTATAGTAAGACAATGGTATAGTAAGTCAATGGTATAGTAAGACAATGGTATGTTAAGACAATAGTAGAGTAAGACATTGGTATAGTGAGACAATGGTATGGTAAGACAATTGTATGGTAAGACAATGGTATAGTAGGACAATGGTATGGTAAGAGAATGGTATAGTAAGACAATGGTATAGTGAGACAATGTTATAGTAAGAAATGATAAAGTATGAAAAATGTATAGTAAGACAATGGTATAGTAAGACACTGATATAGTAAGATACGCGTACACAATAATACAATTGTATAAAAGAAGACTATTGTATACATTAAAACTAGACTGTAAAATAAAACTAGAGTGTATTACTTGGGTGTACATCAAAACTAGGGTGTACATTAAAACTAGGGTGTACATTAAGACTAGGGTGTAAATCAAGACTAGAGTGTACATCAAGACTAGGGTGTACATTAAAACTAGGGTGTACATTAAAACTAGGGTGTACATTAAGACTAGGGTGTAAATGAAGACTAGGGTGTACATCAAGACTAGGGTGTACATTAAGACTAGGGTGTACATTAAGACTAGGGTGTACATTAAGACTAGGGTGTACATTAAGACTAGGGTGTACATTAAAACTAGGGTGTACATTAAAACTAGGGTGTACATCAAGACTAGAGTGTACATTAAAACTAGGGTGTAAATTAAAACTAGGGTGTACATTAAAACTAGGGTGTACATTAAAACTAGGGTGTACATCAAGACTAGGGTGTACATTAAAACTAGGATGTACATTAAAACTAGGGTGTACATTAAGACTAGGGTGTACATCAAGACTAGAGTGTACATTAAGACTAGGGTGTACATTAAGATTATGATGTACATCAAGACAAGAGTGTAAATTAAGACTAGGGTGTACATTAAGACTAGGGTGTACATTAAGACTAGGGTGTACATTAAGACTAAGGTGTACATTAAGATTATGATGTACATCAAGACTAGGGTGTACATTAAGACTAGGGTGTACATTAAGACTAGGGTGTACATTAAGATTATGGTGTACATCAAGACTAGGGTGTACATCAAGACTAGGGTGTACATTAAGACTAGGGTGTACATTAAGACTAGGGTGTACATTAAGACTAAGGTGTACATTAAGACTATGGTGTACATCAAGACTAAGGTGTACATTAAGAGTATGATGTACGTCAAGACCACGGTGTACAATTTCGGACCTTAACTCACTCACCTGGACGCGTGAATGCCAGGTGCTAACTTCTCACAACCCCCGTTTTGTTACGCAGACGTGTACAAGACATTAATTTACCGGTCAAAGAACCAGTGGCCCTTTACAACATAGAACATTACAATTTACATAAAAAAGAAACATGATCCCTTTACAACATAGAACCTTACAATTTACCTAACAAAGAACCATGATCCATTTACAACATAGAACCTTACAATTTACCTAACAAAGAACCATGATCCATTTACAACATAGAACCTTGCAATTTACCTAACAAAGAACCATGATCCATTTACAACATAGAACCTTACAATTTACCTAACAAAGAACCATGATCCCTCTACATTATAGAACATTATAATTTACCTAACAAAGAATCATGTTCCCTTTACAACATAGAACCTTACAATTTACCTGCCAAAGAACCAGGGACCCTTTACAACATAGAACTTTACAATTTACCTAACAAAGAGCCATTATCCTTTTACAACATAGAACTTTACAATTTACCTGCCAAAGAGCCATTATCCTTTTACAACATAGAACTTTACAATTTACCTAACAAAGAGCCATGATCCCTTTACAACATAGAACCTTACAATTTACCTAACAAAGAGCCATGATCCCTTTACAATTTACAACATAGAACCTTACAATTTACCTAACAAAGAGCCATGATCCCTTTACAACATAGAACGTTACAATTTGCTTATCTAAGAACCTTGATCCCTTTACAATACAGACACTAAGAATCTACCTAACAATCAACCATGATCCCTTTACAATACAGACACTAAGAATCTACCTAACAAAGAACCAAGGCCCCTAACTGCCGACCGTAAACTCCTATTAGAGTTATGATTTATGCTTCACTAATCAGTTACCTCCCTTTGTGTGTCAGTGATCGCCCTTAGGCACCCCCGGGCCCGCCATGATGGCGACAATGTTTTCCTTCAGTGGACTGAAGGTGGGGAGAGGGGAGGTCAATTAATAGTGGTCACTACGTGTGTGGTGGTAAGGGACATACCTGACTGTGACCTAGAAATGGCTTTGCACGCGCTGACCCGTCATTCCGCGAGGCTTCTGTAGGGATTCGTCAGGTGACAAACATTAGGGTAGATACATAGTTAAACGCCGTGACCTTTGAACCCCCGTCCCCCCCCCCCACACACACACCACACCACCACCACACCCCTCATGAAGACATTTTTTAAAAAAACTGATGATGATAGTGCCGTAATACTCTTATTTTAATTCACACAGAAGTTTTCATCGCGAAGGCAGGCATTGTGTTTATATATTTGAAATGTGTGTCTTGTTTGTTCGTGCTTGCACAAGCAACTACTCCTGAACCAATACCAGAGGGCTCTCTGGTTTTTGCAAATATGTTAAGGAAGTCCCAAGGATTTGCACGGGTCAAAAAAAAATTCCCATAAAGTTTCACTAAATTTACTGGATTTTATTATTTTTTTTTACAAGAAAAAAGAATATTTTGTCAATTTCTCGCCAACTGTAACATCTGTTGAGTTGAGACAAACGCCAAACTAAAGCTAATAATATTTAGAACAATGTTGGAGAAGGAAATTGAAAAAAATCTTTTTTTTTCGTTAGGCTCTCGTAATTTTAGCAGCACTTTGTAGAAAGCAATTTTTGCTTTTGTTTACTTTCAGAATTATTGATTTGAAACTACTTTTAACTGTAATCTGATTGATTTCCGTGGAATGAAAAACCTTGTTGGAAATGGCGCTAAAATACTTATCCGAGATTTTATTTCTTGTGTTGTTTTTTGTTTTTTTTAGTGACTTGGAGCAGTACAACAACAACAACAAATAATAAATATAAATAAATAAAGACAGGAGGAAGTAGGGGTTAATGTTAAATGAGTTTCGCTGGAGTAGATAGTAACTATCTCACCGACTCCGGGGTGAAATAAACGGGGAAAAAATCTGTTTGAGAACACTTGAGTTGTGCGAGCAGAGGCGTAGCTGGAACACTTCCTTTTTTTTTTTGGTTGGTTTGTTTGTTTGTTTGTTTGTTTTTTTTTGGGGGGGGGGTATAATCATTACTATTATAAAAATTTTAATTTGAAATTATCAGTATTTTTAAAAAATATATTTAAAGAATAATAATTTTTATATTATTCATTTAAAATATGTTTGTGTGAATGCAGAGGCGTCATTAGGGTGGGTGTCACCCGGGCGGTAGCTCATGGTGTCAACCGGNCTCAAACCTTGCGACCGATTTAAGGTGTTTCTTTTAAAACAAATTAACTCATACATACCTTAATTTAGCATCAATATTCACATAATTAATATCTGGCCCTTATAAAAAAAATCCTATTAATTTGACTAAAGCCATGCTTAGCCTAGAAATAGAAATAATGTTTTGGAGAGCTTTTCCCATGAAAAAAGTAATATTAAAACATGTATTTTACTCTAAGAACTAACGAATGATGAAACATCAATTTTGAAAAATTTGCATGACATACGCTTTGCGTAAAAACTGTTCTTTAAGGTGTAAATATATCAAGTGTAAAAAAATGTCACGGGTAATACGACTTATAAATAAGATCTAGCATAAGAAAGTGCGTGTTATGTCAAAAAAAAAAAACACACTGACAACAACTCATTTTGTGCCAAGCTGTTTTGAGTTTATTAGTTGAATAGTATACAACTGGAATATAGATTGATATAAAGTGAATTGTTACTATTAGAAAAAATATGCGGAAATATATAATGATTGACATAACATTTATAAGGAGATCAATTTCTCACCATTTTCTTAAAAAGCAGCATTGTTCTTATGTTTTTATTCACGTTAAAGGAACATGTGCCTTGATAACAAATAAAGCATATTTTCCTCTCTCCCCAAGCCACAATATTCACAAATATTATCTGGCTAAAAATATCCTAATCGTCTTGAACTAATTTCATGCTTAAACTATAAATTAAATGAGTGTTTTCTAAGAACCAAAGGAATCATGTGGAAAGATATTGTTTTCATGTTTTGATTCACGTGAAAAGAAAGTGAGCCTTACCCGTTAGATTTTTGTAACTGTTAACGACATTTGTTATTCTGGTAGAGTATATAGCAAGCGTTATTATAGGGGTTCGAGCATGGTGAAAGAAAGCCACCAATCGATCTGAATGGGAGGATGTGGTTGAGCAAGCCAGGGCCCTACATGGGCTTTAGAGCCAAGGATTTTGATGATAATGCTATATTAAAGCAGAAATACCAACATTGATGGCTAATATTTAAAATAATAATATTTTTATTTTTTCTCGACACACATATCGTTGTTTTTATTAAGAAGGTGTTTGATTTATCTCTACCCTAATTTCCAGATGCGTTTACATTCATTTTTAAGGAGAATTTGAGACCCAAAACCAAACAAAGTTATTCTTATTGTTCCTACCCCGTAGCGTAGCACGGGTATTTTGCTCGTTCATGTAATAATGTAACAGAAACATGTAATAATGTAACAGGATGTGACATACGTGTAATAATGTAATAGGATGTGATATACATGTAATAATGTAACAGGATGTGATATACGTGTAGTAATGTAACATGATGTGATATACGTGTAATAATGTAACATGATGTGCAATCGATTTTTTTAAATACAAAACCTACCAAAACCCTACTCCTCTTAATCATGCGTTGGTCTGTAATGACATCATTGAACGGTTTGACGGTTTTATTGAGTTTTAAGAATCGGTTCCTGATATGCAGAGTACATGTATATGCACGACTAAATACTAGAACCAAGATTTTTAAGAAAAATATAAACATAATCCAAAATATGAAGGTAATGTATTTCATCTAATATACTGCAAAGCAAAATTATTACATATCAAAACCAGATTTAGTTTAAAGAATCAGTTATACAATCGATTGCGGTGAGTTTGCTGGGATAGTATGGACAATTAGCTCTATACAACCAGAACGCGGTGGGTATGTCGGACTAGCATGAACAGCTCCGTGCAATCAAACCGCGGTGAACATGCTGGACTGGCATGGACAATTGGCTCTTTACAATTAATCAGAGCGTGACGAGCATGCTGGACTGGCATGGACACATTTTTATTAGCGCTATGTCTTGCTTAAATTCATTTTTTAATTTCAGAAGTTAAGGGTCGGAAGTAGGAAGTCACTCTGAACCAATAAAAATGAGTTGGATTTTCTAATTCAAGTTTTCTTTAGAGTTAATGTAAGTTAATGAAAATTTTCCTAAGAACAAGTAGATATTTAAAAGGACAACATCATTGTTTATTGTCTCAGCATTTATTTTTATTTATTTATTTTATTTTATTTTATATTTATTTATGTTCTATTATTAATTTATTTATTATTTATTTATTTATTTTTTTTTTT
>MUZC01000097.1:608579-651001 GCA_002072015.1 Radix auricularia | reverse complement strand
GGGCAATGTCATACTTCTTGACAATCGAAAGGCATTTCCACTAGCACGGTTTGAAACTGAAATGTACAGCTATGTGTGGCTTAAAGCACTCAAGTGTACGCGCCTCAACGGGTGTTAACTATAGATGAGCACAAATTGCGATTGCTGTTCGCCCACCATGAAATTGGCGAAATGGTGCCACGGTCGATCCATTTCCGGGTACGCCGTCAAGGCAATTACTAACTTGTGTCTATACGTTATGTGTTATTTGATGGAACGTTGCCTTAGGAGCACAAGGCAAACTATACGTGATGTACTGGTTTAAATTTTACCATGGTCACTTTAACGTTTGCTGCGTTATAGAAATACGTCTGCCAATGCAAGAATTATACAATGTATAGCTATAATTCAGGTTTAAGTTTATTTTAATGAGAAATAGACATGTGTGTTGAGCCATCCACCAGGAACCAATGGATGAATAGGAAACATATGGACCAGCCTTTAAAATAAATTCAGTTACCTAACAACTATCTAAGAAGAAAAACGATTTTTTTTATAATTGGTCTAGTAAGAAGAACATACAAGCACTTTCGTATAATATGACTAAAAATTCGTAACGGGTGCTTATGAGGTTTTATATATTATGCAGTTCACTCATTCTCTCAATTATAGATACTTGACAAAGATACGAGAACCACTGTATAGTGTATGTGAGGGAACTGATTGAACCTCAGTCACGTGGGATGATTGTTTGTGAACTCTGATCACGTGGGTGTGTGAGCAGAGAACAGGAGAGAGGTCATTCGAGGGTCAGTCGAGACAAGTTGTGTAATAGAACAAGGTGTGACAGGGGTCAGTCAGTGGAGAGAGACTGGAGCGTGGCCCAAGAACCGGTGGATTTGCACCGAGGGGCACGGATCTATTGAGATTGTTTTCTGAGTTGGGTAGAGAGACCCAATGCTATGCTGTACTGTATTAGACCTGTAAAGCGTACAACCTTTGAGCCTCTATTGTTCAAGTTATAGATCTGTGTGTTGAGGTTCGATGACGAAAGCCCAGGCTCTTTTGTACAGTGAATAAACATTTGAAGTTTTATATTTTATATCATCGTGTCATTATCCGTGTACTAGAGCGAGCGGAAAGCAAGGCTAAATCCCTATGAGACATGGAAATCTCTCCTTTGACTTCTAAATTATAAATCTTTAATTTTTATACAAAACACCTATCTTAGTGTTCTATTTCTAAATTAGAGTGGGATTTTGAAGCATCCGCCCCACGTTTTTATTCATATTAAAATACTTAAACTTAAACTAAAAGGTTTTATATTTTAAAAATCTTTTTGTACCTCTATTTATTTTATTCTTATTAGTCCACTTATACGTGTTTTTTTTAATCTTTTATTTTTTTTACCTCTATTTATTTTACACCAAACACCTCATAAGAGCCCGCCCAACGTTTTAATATACCGGGGATGTGTCAAGGGGTGAACTCCGATGGCAAGTGGATTTCAAAAATAGTAGACGGATAGGTATGCTTTATAGAGATAAACTAGCAAATGGATTCATTTTATTACGGTACAATCCATTGATCAGAAATTTAGATACAAGGTATTGTCATCCAAGATCTATCTGTGGTAACATTTCGAGATCTCTATGACCATCAGAAGTGGTTTAATTTTACCTTGGAAAATTTGAAATTTTGCGGAGAAACAAATAAAAACGTGGTAAATAAAATAGCAGGTGCGGACAGAAAACATTCTTGTACTTGTGTGTTATTAAACACGGGATAGCCTCTACATAAACTCAACGTTATTAACTTAATACACACAGCTATACTGCTATTCTTTTTGTTGTTATGCCATATTGTTTTGGTTTACTAATAAAGCACACGGCGCTTCGTCTCATTGTTTTTGTAATGTCCAATAACGCGCAACTATAGTTAATCGTATATTTATTTAAACATAGACAGATGCGCTCTGGTGCTACGGCTTGTCATTGCCCGGCCGGTGCACTTCTTTTTTTTGTTCTACACTTCAGGGCGCTGCTATTATGGACTCTGTCATAAACAAATACATTTATTTACTTATTTTTATTTACTTATTTTTATTTACTTATTTGCTGACGAGCAAGCCACAAAAAAAAAACAATCTTAGTTTTAAGGGAACTTTTGCACGGTTTCTCTAAGTATTATTGAAATTTTAAATATGTATGTATGCGTTCGTATGGAACATCAAAATTATACTTAAATTAAAAGTAAAAGCTTATTGGTCATATTGAATAAATAGTAATCATTCATAATTAGGCTAATCCGAAGAATATCGACCGTGACATCACGACACTACCGGTTGCTCGAAACGAGATTTCTATAAATTCTAAAAGGATTTTCAAAATGGAAGGGTTTTGGTTAGGTATAGCTATAAAATATTAATTTTAGCTCATTTTAAGGATGTGCCATAACAACAAAGATGGCCGCCGTGACGTCACGGTCGAGATTCTTCGAATTAAACCATAATTGAAAATACATATTCTAATAAATAGTTTTAGGAAGGCCCAAGCCCTACATGGGCTATAGCGCCACAGGGATGGATGAATAAATAGTTTTAAAATGTCAATAAATTCATTATCTTATTTCTTGTTATGTCATGTTTCGCTCCTTTCAATTCTCTCTTTAAAAAGTATTTCTTTAACTTACATTATTAATTTTTTGCACATTTTCAAACAATTTCATCAATTAACTTTTAACATCAAGTTTAATTAAGAAGTCTGAATGTCTGAACCCAGTATGTGGCATTCTAATTATAGGTTCGAGCTTTCAAGCTCTTAAGACCCGGCTTACAATTCCTGCGGCGAGCCTCTACAAAAGGGCATCGCCTTGCAGGTATTCTTCCGCTCTTCTTGTATCTGGTGCTCCTCACCTCTCCGCTTCCTCATTCACTGCTGCGTTCGGCCAGCGGGTGTTGGTGTTTGTCCGTGTGGTTGTGTTGGTGTTTGCCTGTGTGGTTGTGTTGGTGCTTGTCTGTGTGGTTGTGTTGGTGTTTGCCTGTGTGGTTGCATTTATTGATGTTTTGCCTGTATGGTTGTGTTGATGTTTGTCTGTGTGGTTGTGTTGGTGCTTGTCTGTGTCGTTGTGTTGGTGTTTGCCTGTGTGGTTGTGTTGGTGCTTGTCTGTGTGGTTGTGTTGGTGTTTGCCTGTGTGGTTGTATTTATTGGTGTTTTGCCTGTATGGTTGTGTTGGTGCTTGTCTGTGTGGTTGTGTTGGTGTTTGTCTGTGTGGTTGTGTTGGTGCGTGTCTGTGTGGTTGTGTTGGTGTTTGCCTGTGTAGTTGTGTTGGTTTTTGCCTGTGTTGTTGTGTTAGTGTTTGTCTGTGTGGTTGTGTTGGTGTTTGCCTGTATGGTTGTGTTAGTCTTAACCTATGTGGTTATTTTAGTGTTTGCTTGTGTTGTGTTAATCTTTGCCTGAGTTGGTAGAGTTTGTGATTATTTCCTGTAGGCATCCATGTTTGAGTATCCGTTGTTTTAATGCATGTGTTTGATTGAATTTCATTTGCGTTTATGTAGTATTTGAATGTTTGTGCTGAAGAATATTTGTGTGAGTGGGGGCGGGGGAGTTAAACTGCTATATTAATAAAATAAACTACTTTCTAATTGTTGGGGAAATACATTTTAATAGTGCCTTGTCCATCTATTGGATGAGACACTAACTGGACAACGGCGATTTGTTGTGTACAGTTCGCTTTAAAAAAATCGATGTGGAAAGATGTCCAGACAGCAGACGGTTGTGAATCAGCTCTAATGGACCTCAAGATGACAGATAACAGTAAAGACACGTGTCGTTAGGAATTGTTCTTCGAGTTCCCAGACGACAACATAAACGGGTCGCGGAGATGACATTTATAACAACAAAAACACGGCTGTAAAAGATCAGTCGATAAGCGCAAGTAAACATTAAACCAAGGATACACAATAATCGCAGTAGAATGATGATCCGGGGTTAAAACTACATCTTTACGTTCCGGGGTTAAAACTACATCTTTACCAGTGGAGTCGCTAGGGTGGTGCGGTGGGGACGGGCCGCTCCGGGTGACACCATAAGGGGGTGACACCAGAAGTAAAACTCTATATATTCCCGTTATTTGGCACTGGAAAACTCGGAGGAGTTCTATGGGTTAAATGGTGAGGGGGTGACGCCATGAGCTACCGCCCCGGGTGACACCAACCCTAGTGACGCCTCAAAACTAGACGTTCACAACAAGCCAGCATCCAATGTTTACGTCATAGCTTGGTATGGAAGAGACGACGGCAGCCATGCCATGTCACGTGATGGAATCAACCAGCAGACAATTTTAATATGATGGGACCAGACGAGCAGGAAATTTATTATGATGCAATCATACCAATGACAACAGGTCATTCAAACATTGCAGATGTTATCAGACAACAAAACAGATGACGGATGGAATCGATTAATCATTGGAGTGACTCAATTGGACAAAATGTGTGACAACTGGTGGCAAAAAAAATGATAGAAGCAGTTAGGGGTTACCGGATTCAGATTTTTGACATACGTCCGCAGCCGGATTAATGAAAGAAATCCGGCCGGAGCCTGGAAGGGTTTTCTAAAAATGGCCAGATTCCGGATTTGCCGGAATTCGGGCCATTGTTATATATTTTATGGCTCTATCGGCCAGCCGGATTTATTTGGATTTTCTGCAGGAGCTGAATTTGTAAAAATGGGCAGATTACGGATTTGTCGGAGCTGGAGCCGAAATCGGGTACACCCCTAGAAAAAGTATAGTATATTGCTAATACTAATACCGTACCTTATGTTGGTTATAGCTGTTTGTGCTGGGTTGTGCGTTTGTTTGTTTGTTGTTTTTTTTTTTTTTTTTTTGAGGTGTATTAAATTGTTCTTATTTCTAATTAAGATTCATTAAATATACACTCACTTATTTACAATATATAGGTATTGTTTAGTGTTGTTAAGCAATCTCTTAATATTTTTTTTAATTTATGTAAAACTATGGATCCTATTTTTTGTTGAACTTTATTGCACGTAATGGTTGCTTGTAATGCCGTAGATCAGTGCTACTCAAATTAGCTGTCCGTCCGCAGAAATAATCAAGAAAGGAAAGAAAAATATAATTAAAACTTCAATTTGTTTAAACAATATAAAAACCCAAGTTGCTCACTCACTGAATGTCTCCTTAAAGCCGAGCGACTTGGTACAACAGTCATTAGCAGTTTTAAAAAGCGCGTGGTGGTTCTCGCTGTAAAATATTATATGACGTAATTGGATGGGGGTTATATTTTAATTTTGTAAAAAGGAACAATGTAAAAAGAGGAATTGGGCATTTATAATTATAAAATACTTTGTGTATATCTTAGGAAGTTTAAAACTTCGTGTTTATCAAACAAGGATAAGTTACTTGGGATTTTGAAAATAGTGTATCGCCTTACACTATCTAGTTATAAATATTGATGATTTCTTCTTCTTTCTTCACTTCCTTTCCTTCTATATAGATCTAGTGCGGAGCGGTGCGGGTATGCCACTACTACACAAATATAGAATATGTATTGCTTGCTCTAGTTTCTGGTGAATTATATATGTACATAAAAAAGATTATCAACTTCTGATGTGCATTACATTTATTTTTCCGTAATCACTGCACCACAAAGCACCGATACAAATATACTTTTATGAATTATTTATTGCTTTGATATTGAGAAAATTTAGGTGACAAGATAAGAAGTGTTCATTTCTTTCAAACTCTTTTGAAATTTAATTTACAACACTAAGAGACATATTATAATTACCTTGTGTCACTTTTTTTAAAAAAATATTTTTTAGCAACTTAAACTTACGTTTAGAAAAAGTTAATTGAAATGAAAAATAAAATTTTAATTGCTGTTATTATTTATTATTTATACTCACAGAAACTCTGAAATTATTAAATTAAAGTTAATCTATAATCTATTGTGTCTTTTTTAAACTATATAATATTTCAAAAATATTTTTCCACCTAACCGATTTATGTAAGTGGCGTGCCACTTAACTTCGATCCCTATATTTAGGGATAAAATGACAATAAAGTCAATGATTTTCGTACATATCAGTTAACACTAAATCCAACAAACTCACTCAAAAAGTATATTTATGCCATTTTCCGATTTCTAATGTTTCATAACATTAGTAAGCTAAACGTAGAAAAAGAATCAGCATAATTAAAAATGACTTTGTTACTCACATAAGGACCGTCCACAAAGTAAGTCACGCTATTTTTGACCATTTTAACTCCACCCTCCCCATTGTCACAAATCTCGGACCCCCACCCTCTAAAGTACGTCACACTTTTGTACAACAATATATTTTTATTAACAAAATAATCAAAATTTAGCATAAAACACCTTGACGTCACACATGGCCGGAACCCTCCTCCCCCCTGTCACAAACTGTCACACTTTCTTACACCCCCTCCCCCTCTGGAGCGTGGACGTACTTTATGGACGAATTAAAAAAAACTCCTACCGGTCCGCCATACTAAAAAATTTCACCGCCGTAGACTATTCGATGTGATTTTTTAAATACGTAAACTGTAGCATTATGTCTGTTACCCAGTGAAAGTTATCAAACTTATGCAGTCACAATTACAAAAGAAAGTTCTACTCCGAGGTCCTTACTTTTTATATGTCACGCCACTTTCCTTTTTCATTTAATTCTGCAGGATTTTGGTGGTCGACGGTGATAAAGACGACCCCTAAATCCTAGGAATCAGAACTTGTTAAATATTCTAAATCACTCTTATTTAATACATATATTTAAACAATTTAAAATTGGCTGCAAATTTTAGTATATTTCACCATACAGGGGGGGGGGGGGCAGGTCGAATCTTCAGCATTGGGTGAAGTAATTTTGCTCTATGGTACTTTTTACAGTTACTTTTTCCCTCTTAAAATATTGCATGTTGAACTTAAAAAAAAAATAAAAAATAAAAAAAAACATCATTACCATCAGTTTAAAATCTTTCTGTTCTTACGTGTAAGCTGAAGTGTTAAAGATGCATAATATTTTTTTAACCTCATATTTTTCACGTGATCTTAAAAACACGATTTTAAAGAGAGACTGGATCGTTATATTAACTATTATGAGCGAACAGAACTTTGTTATGATGTATGCATGACAGCCCTAGATATAACCATCACCCAATCTAGTCAGTTCAGTAGTATATTATGTAATAACTCATGTCATGTTTAACTTTCAAAGTTAATGGGGATGCAATCATCACTTATGTAATAAAGTGATAAAAAATATTTTGGATGTGTGCACTAGAATCGCTCATAGAGTAATGAAGACAGCTCTTTGTTTTGGGTACCTAATACTAATACCTCAAATGATGTTTATCATACAGATAGTGTTGGGAAAATTTTATCATTAAAGGTGTTAACAGAGGAAGGTGAAAAATTGCGTCCTACGTGTATCCATGGTTTATACATAATCTTTCATTTTATAAGAGTTTTAAATCTCGATAGATTGTTGGTTTTCCTGGTTTAATCAGGCAACCCATTCCACTCTAAAATGCTGACGGGGTGAGGTAGATTTGTATGTGTTAGTTCTAGCATACTATTTTTTTAAAGTGTTTTGATCCCTATCTTTATTCAGTGCTGATTAGATCATCTGTATGTTGTATTTCCAAGAAAACATTAACTGCCTTTTGCATTATTATTATTATTAATTAGCTCTTAGTTTTCTCATTACTAATGTTCCTAGGTTAAATGATATAACTAATATTCTTACTCTTGTCCACTTTGAATAATATCCAGAGTAAATCTGACAGTTTTCTTTTATAGATTTATGTCTTATTTATTTTCTCAAAATGGCCAATCCTAATCCCAATAATCCTACACTTATTCCCCAACCCCAGCAGAAACCAAACAGCAGTTAAAGTGCCCTTCAGTCCGGCCATCTCACGGCCGTGTATTGGCCAGGCGTGTGTTTTCAAATAATGACCTGATATTTCGTAACACCCTGGCATACGATCGATCGGCTCCAAATAAGGGATGCCGGACTAGCAGGAAATCGGCCAAATCGGGTCTGTAGAGTCAGGTTTTACAAACACAAAGGTGGAGGTCAACAAGCCAAAATACGCCAGCATTGGCATTGGATTCTTTACTTCTTAATAAAATCTTACTTGTCAGTTTTATCGCTAGAACACGTGAAACTGTTTAAGAAAGTTTTAGATCGTTCATTCGGCATTATTGGTGGTTTTACTACACGTCTGTCCATGTTAAAATTGGTTGTTGTTTTTTTTTAAATAAAAATAATAGTTTTTTTTTTGTTTTTTTTTTTAAAAATCAAAATGGTAATATTGTTATAAAATAATAAATACAAAATGAAAACTGGTTAATTTAAATTAATGGTAAATTGATGCTAACCGCGGCGTAGCATACGCCGCAGACTTGCTCATAGATAGTGCAAAGAAAGGGGGGAAAGAACTGACACAAACGACAACACGAAAAAATCAGTAAAGCTGAGTGAACTTCGAGGAGGGGGTAACCACCGACGCAATGTTAGTCTCGTGACATGCGCACTGCGGTTAGCTACCCAACCCCAACATGCACCCCCTAGCTTGCCAAACATAAACTTTGATTGGCCGACCCAAGTGAGAGTCATTCGTCATGCTTATTTGTGTTGTGCTTGTTCTGGTAAATTATATATGTTACAGGCAAAGTGAAAAATTTAGGCATTCTATAGAAAGCCAAAGCGATGTATAGAATGCCTGATGGTTTCAGTCAAAGTAAGAAATGATTGCTATTTCATACATTACCTAGGAATTCTAAAAAATGCCGAGTTCTCGTCCTGCAAACTAAGTAATTGACCTACCACCGCCATTTTTTCTGCCACTGATGTTGGCGGTGGTGCTGTGAGCGTTGTTTGATGATGGCAATCGAAGTCTGTGGCTGTTCAAACTTATTGTGAGACAACGTTTAGCTGGTACGAGGTTCCACTACCAAATCACATACAATATTGCCAGAGTTCTTCTCATGACCTCAGTTCATATCATCCGGCTGAGATTCCACACATGTTCTCCAATAAAGTTTCCCCTTGGATTGCTTGTTAGTATATCAGAAGACAATGTAGCGAAAAGACACGAATCATGCCACGATGACATGCAACGACGGTTCTACAATGAGTTATCTAAAGTAAGAGCAAAAGATGCATGCTAAAACCAGCGTTTTTTTTTTCAACCGAAACTGTTACCAAAAGTTGGTGGAGATGTGAAAATAACTAAGACCACCATTAAAAAAGAACCACGGGACTATTGGCTGGTGAAGCACTATGAAGTCATGATGGTGGAAAAAATAAGAATAAGTTGATCTACCACTGTTAAAGAAGGTGTAAGTGCCATTTTGTTTTTGACGTTTTTCATAAATCCCATTTAGCCATTGGTTATGGAGGACGGGACAGAAGGTTGAAAGAACTTTCAGTCAAATACAAGAACGCTACCCGTCATGATTTTGAACTTGTGTATTGAGCTTAGTGAACCTTGCCAGAAAAAACAACAACAATTAGGCGTCAAAATGTCATTGTAGTTAAGCCAATGGCTTTTCTGAATTCAAGTCTCGTTGTCAGGTCGACCTCATTGACTTTCAACCACATCCTGATGGGGAATACAAGCTTATAATTGTGTATCAAGATCATCCCACTAAGTTCATGTTTGTAAGTGCCCTGAAGACAAAGATGGCGCAAGAAGTAGCGAACCAGTTCACAGACATAATTACGTTGCTTGGTGCTCCAATGATTCTACAGTGCAATAACGGTCGGGAGTTTGCAAACAATGTGGTGTGCAGTCAAAAGGAGTACTGGCCACTGGCCAACCTTGAAAATTGTTCCTGGTAAGCCACACCACTTAGAAAGCCAAGTTGGCTGGGGGGGGGGGGTCAAAAGAGCTAACCAGGACATCGAAAATAAGCTGTGTGTTTGGATGCAAGATGAAATAACTGGCGACTGGAGTGAGGGGTTTTGGTTCGTCAAGCTCAAGAAGAACAGAGATTTTCATTCTGGAATTAAAAGATCACCATACGAAGCTCCCTTTGGATGCAGAGCTAAAGTAGGCTTCACGACGTTGTCGCTACCTGACGATCATTTACAAGATGTGGAAACTGGGGAAGACCATAACAAAATAATACAGAACGTACATCGTGTGCTTTATTTTGTAAAAGCAACTAAACCGGTCCAAGGACATTCCGCCGTCGTTTCGTTGGCATGTTGTACTCCAAACTGCCATAATAATGCATTAATGTGAATGAGCATTACTGTGAAAGCGCATTACTGTGAAATGGTATTACAGTGAAAAGGCATTACTGTGAAAGGGTATTACTGTGAGAAAGCATTACTGTGAAAGGGCATTAGTGTGAAAGAGCATTACTGTGAAAGGGCATTAGTGTGAAAGGGCATTACTGTGAAAGTGCATTACTGTGAACGCGCATTGCTGTGAAAATGCATTACTGTGAAAATGCATTACTGTGAAAAAGGGCATTACTGTGAAAGGGTATTACAGTGAAAGGACATTACTGTGAAAGGGCATTACTGTGAAAGGGCATTACTGTGAAAGGTTATTACAGTGAAAGGACATTACTGTGAAAGGGCATTACTGTGAAAGGGCATTACTGTGAAAGGGCATTACTGTGAACGTTCATTAATGTGAAAGGGTATTACAGTGAAAGGACATTACTGTGAAAGTGTGTTACTGTGAAAGGGCATTACTGTAAAAAGGCATTACTGTGAAAGGGTATTACAGTGAAAAGGCATTACTGTGAAAATGCATTACTGTAAAGAGGCATTACTGTGACAGCGGCATGGGACATTAATTTTTTGGAGCCCTTTAGCAGAGTTGCATTTAGTGGTCGAAATTGAGTGTTCTTGTCTTAAGCTCCCTAGATCTATATCCTAAACAGATTATTAGAATTTTAACACATCAAAAGTAAAATATAAAATAAAAAGTACCTTAATTTCTTAATATTTAGTGCGATAATTTAAAAAGATGACAAACAGTTCATGGCCATTCTTGAGTTAAATATTTTAAGGTATGGCAAAATTAAAACGATTTTGTGGAACGGCTGGTGATAAAAAATTACTGAATTTTATTTTTCCATACTTGTAAACATTTATTTTTTAAAAAATATAGTTTTAGAAGATCATAAGATAATGCAGACCGGTAATGAGTCTCTTAAAACGAATTTCCGTATGGACTGACCCGTCAAATGTGATGTAATTGGAGACTTCCTGGTGCACTTTCAGGGTTAATTAAAACAATCTCATGAGTTCTCTAGTTGAGTGTGAAAGTCAACCTGTTGTCGAGTTTATGCGCCAGGGATCGACGCCAGATTGCATCACTGCTCACTTCATTTTGTTTCGGTTATATCCCCCGCCCCGCCCCCACTAAATATTTACGTATTGAGAACTTGCAACCTAATACTTCTTGAAATTTCTATGGTCAATGTCAACAAGAGATTTAAATCTGACAAAATGGGGTTTTCTGTCAAATATTAAGAACTAAATGCCCGCGGCGTAGCATACGCCGCGAATTTTCTCATAGATAGCGCAAAGAAAGTGGGGGTGAACAGATACAAACTACATCACGATGAAATCGTATCAACGCGAATGAACCTCAGATGCGGGGATAACTGCGACGCATTGTTGATCTGGAAACATGTGCACTGTGGTTAGCCATTTGCCACCCTCCACCTTGCACCAACCTAGCTTGCCAACCACAAAAACTAATTGGCATAACCTGACAAAGGTCATTCGTCAAGGTTATTTCCACTCGTCTTGTGCTTGGTATGGTGTTGCGTAGTCATGATCGAAAAGAAAGTGGGAAATCAACTGGCACAAACAAAACAATTTTTAAAAACTAAAAAAAAGTAATGTAATGGCTGAGGATTGAACCTGTGACCTCCGCGTGTTAGGCGAATGCAATAACAACTACACTATAATACGAAATACATGTTATTTTGTTCTGAAAGAACATACTAATTGACTTCAATTCAGCATCGATGACCCCCCACGCTGTGCACTAACTTTTCTTGCCTCATTGGTCGGTGGAGTCAGACAGCTTGCTACTTGCTAGGTGTCCGTCATGGTTGGACCATAATGAGAATTATAGAGAGAGAGAGAGAGAGAGAGAGAGAGAGAGATATAGATATGATCATTTGTATTATAGATTTGGCGTTGTTCTATGACCCAGTAACAGATTCCTCAAACTAAAATGCGGCTGTTGGAAACCAGGTGCTGTGAACCCTTTTAAAAAAACGAAATACTGCCAAGAGAAATTGTTAAATATGTGCTGAAGAAAGCACTCGCGGAAAGCTTGGACTAAAAAAGTTAGGCCACATTTACAATATTTTTTTTAAATCTGAGAATACAATAATTATACAATACTTTTAACATTGGTTCTACTGGATTTTGCGGGAAGGGCGGGGCATTATCTCCCCAATGTTTGAGCATCAGTGTAACCCGTTACTGAAATTTGTTTATTTCTTTAAGCCATGTTCCATTCAAATCATGAACGCTTTAATGAAAGCTGGTATACTGCTGTACGGCGCAATGACCTTTATATTATCACCACAAACCCAACAAAGGAGAACGTTTACTGTGCACGCACTAAAGGGGCATTAATTTGTTTACGATTAGATATAAAGCTTCGAACAAGTCCACACTAAAACTCCGTCTTTACTGCAGTATTATGTTGGGGGGGGGTATATTGAACTCAAAGCTCATAGAGTATTCCGTAATGTCTAATCACTAAGTCCCCCGCGTTTATTTTATAAACCACACACACACACACACAAGAAAAACTTGAATTGTAAGCAAGCGTTTTCTTTTTGTAGTCCAAATCTTCACAGAGCGGAGATTAATAAAAACAAGAACAAGACATTGCACTTTTGAAAAGGTCGCAAAAGACATTAACCAAATGAAGATAATCGATCTTAGAGCTTGCGCTGCTTTGATTACTGTCACTTCGACCCTAGTGATCCTCCGTTCTTTGTTTTCCTCAAACCGTAGGTAGATTTCGCCTCATTTGAACATTTAAAAAACCACCTCGATAAAATAAAATTGAAAATTAAATATGGATTTTAATAACGATTTCCATTTGATTTCAGATTGTCCTTTTCTTTGCTAGAGGACTTCGTATAATCAAAGGTATTTATAATTACTTTAACATTAATCTTTTTTTTTTTCAAATACACAGAAATTTACTTCTGAAATCTGTAGAAAGTCAGAATGTGACTTGGGAACAAAGGGATTCTCGTGAACGATGGGATCCTTGTGAACGATGGGATCCTCATGAACGATGGTTTCCTTGTGAACAATGGGATCCTTGTGAACGATGGGATCCTTGTGAACGATAGGATTCTTGTAAGTGATTATAGTGTCCTTATCAACGATGGTTTCCTTGTGAACAATGGGATCCTTGTGAACAATGGGATCCTTGTGAACGATAGGATTCTTGTAAGTGATTATAGTGTCCTTATCAACGATGGTTTCCTTGTGAACAATGGGATCCTTGTGAACGATAGGATTCTTGTAAGTGATTATAGTGTCCTTATAAACGATGGTTTCCTTGTGCACAATTGGACTTTCCAACAACTAAATCGTGCTTTAAAATTTGATAACTTTTTAGAAACTTCAGTAACCACAACTTTGTATAATTTGAGCACGTAGTGATCAAGTTTATAAAAGGTTATGAGAACAAGTGGTTCAATAACGATGATATATCGGAGACTTCCTGAAGAAACTGAAAAGCTTTTTTAAAAATTAGGTAAAGTAAACAATGAATAGCACTGTCTTCAATCGCATGCTTTCGTTTTGTTTTGTTTGTTGTTGGGG
Source organism: Radix auricularia (assembly GCA_002072015.1). Classification (NCBI taxonomy): domain Eukaryota; kingdom Metazoa; phylum Mollusca; class Gastropoda; family Lymnaeidae; genus Radix; species Radix auricularia. The sequence goes on along the minus strand of MUZC01000097.1, from coordinate 637,139 downwards.
TTTTGACACTGACTAAGATTTGATCTTTTACACCTTGAAGTCTCTTTTATATTATGGTATTCTAAATATCTTATTTTAACATATTAAAAAATAGCCAGCCACAATGAGTCATTTGGCTAATGCTAATTCGTCTTTTAATAGACTATTTTGCAAGAAGCTAAAAAAAAATACTACGAAAGACGTGTCTAATCAAATCCTAAAAGATAAACAAAACTACATGACGTGGCGGGTTGAGGAAAAGTAGAGACCGACTATTTCACGGTGCCATTTTAGAGCTCTGGTCTCTTGAACCACATGACAAAAGAAACGATGTTTGTGACTTTGCTGAAGACATTATTTTTCTCCAGGAGACCTGCAGACAGGCGATGAAGTGATCTGACCTCACTCCACACGACTTCTGGTCTTTGACGAGAAATGTCAATGTCTTGTCATTTGTACACAATGTTTTGTGTTTTGTGTAATGTCGTGTTTTCTAAAGTTGTTGAAAATATTTTTAAAGGACGGTGAGCCAAGCCTTACGCTGTGTATTCTATAAGTGTACAGATTTTTTAAAATTGATTAATGTGTGTGTATACGTTTTGGCATGGCCTTCTAGAAATAAGCAAACAAAAGCATTCAAACTAAATTAATACTATATATTACATTCTATACCATGGCTCGGGAAACTTCTTGTCTGAGAGAGCTATAAACACCACATATTTTGAAAAGTAATTCTGTGAGACCCATACATTGTGTTACAAACAAAAATTCAAGAAATTTTGTGAAATTTTAACACTAAAAAGTACAATAACCATGCCACTGAATTCTTTTTAATAAAATTTTATGCAGCTTTTATATACAATTAATATGTAGTTGTAATGAATCTGAATAAACCTTTTTTTTTCATAAACGAACATTTGTCCGAGAGCCAGATACAGCCATCAAAAGAGCCACGTGTGGCTCGTGAGCTATGGTTTCCCGACCCCATGGAAAAATAATTAAGTTCTTAATATTGTGAACTGTAAGATCTTGTTCAAGTTTGGATTAATTAGCTGTAACTTTTCCTCACTGCTCTATACTGTGTGTTGTTTTTGTTTTTGTTTTGTTTTTTTTTTGTTTTTTTTTTGTATGTCCGTCTTTCTTCTTTTCTTTACTCAATTAGTTTTTATTTGAAAGCGTTATCGCTAATGGTTAATTCTGTGTAATGGCTCATGCCATAATGACTAGAAACACCAAGTATGACAAATCTAAGTAACACAAAATTAAGTTTGGTCATAGCTCATCACCAGCCCCCTCCCTCCCCCCTTTATCCTTGCCCCATACCATCCAAACAGGAGGGGGGCACTTGAATAGAAGCGCAACGATTTGATTGATCCAATCTGACTTACCGCATCGTGCGTACAGGAGATATTCAATGCTGGCCCTGGGCGCCTGGGTGAGTATACTCCCACGCGTGCTGACAAAGGCTATGACCACTTCCAAAACAAGACAGACCGAGAGCAGGATGAGGTATCCAAGGATCAGGTCACGGAGATTGGCGGTGCATTCCTCGACTGAATTGAAGTCCACCACGCCACGGACGACAGCCAATGATATTAACCTGCAGAAAGTAAAAGAAAACGTAACGTTAACAAAAAAAATTGTTTGTTTTCCCTAATGCTCACATGTCAGTAACTGAATATGTACCTTTATGAGATTGCGTTATTCTTCTTTTGTTCAAATAAGGAGTTAGAAAACGAGGGCATATAAGACTATAAATTTATAACAGTAAATGAGATTGGTGAGTTCGTTAATTAAACATTAACTGGAACAACGGACGAGTCAATGCCGTAATAATAATAATAAATAATAAATTGATAATTTATATAGCTCTGTATCCCACCAAGGAGACGGGCTCACAGCCCTTTACATGGAGATAATAAAATACATATTTAATTAAATAAACATTCATATCATAATAACCAGATAAATGACAATACGTAATACACCAACTACGTTAATCATTAAAAACAAATGTTCTTTCATTAATTTTGAAAATATTTTTTGAAAAGATGTGTCTTAAGTGCAGTCTTGAAAGGCTTAATAGTTGAAATACTACGGATGTATAATGGTAGAGAATTCCATTATTTGGCTGCACAAAAAGAGAATGGCCTTTCGCCCAATGTTTTAGTTCGGCGATAATAAGGCAAAAGGTATGGGACTTATACACATAACAATAAGAATATGTAAGTTCCTATTTCCTATCTACCTCCTATGCATATCAATAAGAAAGGTAATTTATTATAGGACTCAGAAATAACTGTGAAATAGTTCTTTTCAATAGAAATCCTCTATACATAGTCAAAAGAAAAGTACTTTCCTACAGAACTAAACTCATGTACATAATGATAAACAAAGAATTTTCTTTTATAGGACTCCAATACAACTCCTATATCCACGCGCTTACATGCTATTTTCCCCATCTTCATCCCCAATACCCTAAATTCAGTACACAGTGTTTAAAACCTGAATCCTGAAAAAAGATTGGTGATAATCTATGACCTCATCGAGTCGTCGATACAAACATAATTTAATAGTCGAATATTGGGAGAAATTTAAACGTTACCCCATAGCACACACGCACCTTTTTTCAGTACATTATGTGTTTTTTTCCACCATCACCGCAGCCAGCAATTATTAAACCCCGTCACTGTCAAAGGTGCAGTTAAATAACCATCATTATAATAACAAAAACACGAAATTAAAATTAACACACTGCTAACTTCCGGTGGTCTTCCCTCTACATCTATTTTCAGCATATTATAAACGTATTTGTGATCCTTGCGATTAGAAAAAACATTATGCCGTCTTTAATTATTCCGTCACGCTCCGTTTATTTGCTGAACTGCTAAACAACATGTGATTTGTTAACTTCCGAGATTTGATATTTCCATTTCGAGTTTGTTTAGCCCCATACACACACAAGAGCTACAAACATTCAGAGGCAGAGCAGAATATTCAAGAAGGGGTGGGAGTGAGGGTCAATTCCTTTTTTATTACTTTATATTTCGTTGGGCAGTATTTTTGGGCTGATTGCGAAATCGTCAGGAATTCGTCCAAGGTAAAGGGTGGGAAATTCTTGTCACACTCTCGACGGCGCTAAACCCTGGGCTTCACCACTGGCCGAGTCTCTCTCGACTATCTTGAGTTAATGAAATAACTAGATTCCTGTGATCTGAATCCGGCTCACTATTGATTCGCGGGTGAAAACAACACGCGCGCTAGGTGGGGGAGAAGGGCGGGAAAGGGGGGGTGGCGGGACATCAAACACAACACGGGTCGTCGTCAAATGGCGAAATCGAGCGAACGAAACAGCACCGGTTAAAACGTGTCGTTGGTCAAGATGAAGCTGGATGGCAGCGAGAAGAATGCAACAACATTGCATCCTCTGGGAGAAGTGTTGCAGGGAGGAGGGGGACAACTCATACTTGTTTCCAAACGTGGCTCTTTTTTTTAAAGTGTTTGTGTGTGTGGGGGGGGGGGGAGGGGGGTGTCGCAATTCATCAAGTCCCTCAACTGAGTTCCCTGCGTGGATGAACAGAATAGAGGTCCTTCGGGGAGCGCTCGTTTGAATCGATTCTGAAAACGTTTTAGAACATTTGTCCCAGTCTTTTAAAAAAATATGTGTGTCATTCCATGCTGGAAATCTATTTAAAGAAATATCCGGGGTATATCCGGCCGATTTTATAAAGATTTATAACAAATATACGGGTATATTTTGAGGATTTTCTCAATTAATATTTGTTAAATCTACGTTAATTTGAGTCAGTTTGATGCGGCCCGAAGAAGACTAACCAAGAGTACAACTTCATTGTGCTAAATAGAAATTGTAAAATAATAATTGCAGCTTTTTTATGCTGAAAGATTAAAAATTTACTGGATGTGCTAAAGTACATGGACGTCTAATATACTGGGCGTGCAAAAGTATAAGGACGTCTAATTAACTGGACGTGCAAAAGTTTAATGACGTCTTATTCACTGGACGTGCAAAAGTATAATGACGTCTTATTCACTGGACGTCCAAAAGTATAAGGACGCCTAATTCATTGGACGTGCAAAAGTATAAGGACCTCTAATTTATTGGACGCGCAGAAGTATAAGGAAGTCTAATTCACTGGACGTGCAAAAGTTTAAGGACGTCTTCTTCACTGGACGTGCCAAAGTATAAAAACGTCTAATTTACTGGACGTGCAAAAGTATAATGACGTCTAAATTACTTGACTTGCTAAAGTATAAGGACGTCTTATTCACTGGACGGATAAAAGTATAACGATATCTACTTCACTGGACGTGAAATAACTAAAAACACAGGTCTGACTTTTCATAAATAGTGTACATGATATATTTTTATCCTTGACAATACACGTGTCACTCCAACTCGCAATGCGTGGAAAGACTGGCTCGTTGATATCATTGTGTTTGACCAAATAATGGTCTGAGAATGACAAAATAATGGTCAGAGAATGACAAAATAATGGTCAGAGAATGACCAATTGATGTGGTCTGGCGCATGTCAATCGATGAAAAAGAATTAAATGTTTAAGTATGAAGCAAAGCGAATTTAAAATTTGAAATTTCACGATGTGAATGAATACAATTTTAGAATATTTTGAAAGTTATTTTCATTATTAAAATGAATAAATAATGTTCAATTTCACGTCGTTTTAATAACTGAACAGATTTACACTATCAAAAAATGGTGACATCAGATTTTTTTCCCCAACGAAATTTTTTTTTTAAATCCACATATTATGGGAGCAAATTAAAAGTTATGTTTTTGAAGCAAATTTTTTTCCTGCGATAAAAAATGAATTTAAAGAAGTTGGAACAAACAGCAAGTTGAAGTTTTAAACACCCAAAGTATAATTTAAAAAAAAACTATTTTTACAAAAGGTAATAATACAAAGATTCAATGGTCATATACTTAACACATTTTAAAGAGTTTTAATGGATAAACTCATATAGCACAAGGATTTCAACCTTTAAAACTGTAAGGACCGCTAGTCGATACATGATAACTTAAAACATTAAAAATTAAAAATGAGCTCTCTGCGTTGAGAGGAAGTTAATAATGAAACGCGCACCGCTGAAGTTGTAGAAAACCTGCCAACGATACAATAGGTGGTGGAGGAGTCTGGACCTGCGTTTAATGGTTTATGTTAGTGCATGTAGTTTAGAGCCTTTAATCATTGTCATCCACGAGCACATCAGGTGGTTGCTAAGGGACGCTCTTGTCGTTCTGATGGGGATTTTACGGGATAAGTAATCCCAAGAAAAGGCGTTTCAAACGCGCCGCTTCGCAGCCCCGTAGAGTGGGAATAATTTGGCCGCTAGGAGAGAGTCGGTACATGAGGGGGGCGGGGAGTAGAAAGAGATCAGGCTGTTACGACCTCGTCATTTTTGGTATGCGATTAGTTCAGGGTAACACAAATGATTTCCAATTGAGATTCATGGTTTTTTTTTGTAGTTGATTACTGGTAAATCAATATGCGAGGACCGAGTGGGGAGTTCGCTTGTTTTAATGTAGTGATAATGAGAAATTGAAAGGAAATAGTTGTGGATGCGAATCATTTTTGTGTCCATTTAGTAGATCTATATTGGAAAAAAAGCTTTTTTTTTTTAATTTATTACCCATTTTTTATGTAATTATTATATCTCTGACTTTGGCGGGTTGTAATAAATACACTTAGTAAAAAAAAAAAGCTCACTATTCAAAGAAAAATACTATTTTGAAAAATGTATTTACTAATTCCATTTGAATACCCCGAAGACAATTTTAAAGAAAGAAAAAACCACAAAAAAAAGACAACAATTTGATCGACTGTGCAAATTAAATTAAATTTTGGAATATTGTATTGTCACCAGAGATACAGGTGTCTGTGAATTTCAGCTAAATTCTCTCTCTCTCTCTCTCTCTCTCTCTCTCTCACACACACACACACACACACACACACACACAAAATCACCCAGACACACAGAGAGGGGGAGAGAGAGAGAGAGAATGGCAAGCGAAATAAAATCATGTAACAGGGCGTAAACTCGAGTGTGGCTAATAAGCGGGTAGAGAAGAGGATTTGGCTGGTAGGATGAAATGATGTGTCTAGGGGTGAGGAGGTTCACTTGAAATGAAATGATGTGTCTAAGGGTGAGGAGGTTCACTAGAAATGAAATGATGTGTCTAGGGGTGAGGAGGTTCACTAGAAATGAAATGATGTGTCTAGGGGTGAGGAGGTTCACTTGAAATATATTTAACTCGAGCCACGTGTTGAAGTTTAAAAGCAATTTTATACGTGAATTTGAAAATACAAATGTGTAACAAATGAGCCTGCATGTCAAATAATTGTAAACACAATGCAGAAAACTCCTCAACTATATTACGATCTATGAGTCTATTTACTCTGGTAAATTTATAAATAATCCTAATTTCATCAAACCTACCGAATAATGAACATTCTCGATTTATCGGGATTGTTAGAGATTACGTGCGAAACTTATGCTTCTAGACGGCTTCGCCTTATACAAAAAGTATACAAATGCATATCTATACACCAAACCTACACAAAAGGTAGCGTAAGGGGCCGTCCATAAAGTACATCACGCTATTTATGAACATTTTTAACCCCCCCTCACCCTGTCACAAATTTCGTACACCCCCCCCCACCCTAAAGTATGTCACACTTTCGTACAAAATATATTTTTATTAACAAAGTAATTAAAATTTGACATAAAACACCGTGACGTCACACGTGGCCGGACACCCCCTACCCTCTGTCACAAACTGTCACACTTTCTGAAACCCCCTCCCCCCTCTAGAGCGTGACGTACTTTATGGACCGCCCCTAAGTAAATTAAAAAAATAACTTATTGAAATATAAGATGATGCATGACTTTTTTTTAAGAATTTAGAAATGCAAGAAGCCAATAACCATGGGATGGTTAGTCGTCTCACCAAAATAAGCCAGGGCACAATGGGCAAATTCAAGCCCCGCGGGCAACATCCTGTCGGGTTTACAATTATATCAGGCCCAAAATGTCTAGACTGAGGTATAATTATATTCGACCCGAAAAATAATAATTATATATATAATTCAAAAATATTTTAACGCGCTTTTTATATTAGGTTATACAAACGGAATTCCTAAAGTATTTTTTCAGCAAATCGAGGAAATCTGTCAATTTATGGACAGAAAAGTTTCGAAAGACTCCATTAAAAAATAAAATTAAAACAATCAGAATTTTTAAATGTGAGCTTCTGTTTTTGTCTGACACAATCACCTAAGTCATTGACTAAAGTCAGCAAATCCTGGGACGTGGTGGTCGAGAGGTAGCGCTCTCGACTGTCATACTGATGGTCACGAGTTCGAATCCACACGAAAGTGAGGATTTGTTCTCGGGGCCTGAGGAGTCCCCGAGTCACCCAGCTCCGAATGGGTACCTAACTAGACAATAGTTAGGCGGCTGGGGTAATGCGTGGAACCCCTATAGCCGTGGCCTGTGACCGCTGCATCACTTGCCAACAGAAACAGATCATCTCTCATGGTCGCAATTATCTTCTGCATAGAAGGAGCGTCTGTATATCTAAGATATAAGAAGACGGGTGATTGATATGCACGATGCAGAGAATGCATTTAAAAAGTAAGCCGTAATTACCAAACAACCGCAGTGTTCAACCAGGTCAACCCTGTGGTGTTTCCAAATGCACAATTAGCGGGGGGGGGGAGGCCGGTTAAATTGGGTAGCTGAGCACTGAGTTGCACGGCGCTCTTTAATTCCTTTGACGCACTGAAAGTAACTTCTGGCTATTTCGTAACGCATTTGCCAGAGGCGCGGAAACAGCACCTGTACATTTTAAGATGACGCTAAAAGAACCGCCCTTAATAGAGGCACTGAAGGGAAAGTACCACATTTTTGCTCAGTTTCATTCCTGAAGAGATGTCCAAGTTTGATCTTTGATACGACTCGAACCTTGATCTTGTTAGGTAGCACACAACTGTGTGAGCAACTTTTTGTGATGAAGATTAACAAAAACTGACAGAGGTGACGTCAGACTAGTAAACTCTTGACGACAAATCATGAACATCTCAATGGCCAAAAAAAATCAATTACAACTAGGGCTGTTGAAATTAACGATTAATTAATCGATTAATCGTTTGAAAATTTTTTCGTTTGAAAATTTTTTCGGTTAAAATTTATTTGATCGATTTAAATTTAAGAAAATATTTCTATTTTTCCGGATTTTTTTTATTATTATTTTTTTACTGACATACTTTTCCCTCGTATTAATATTATTTATTTAGACGTGCATGCGTTAACAAAAAGTTTATTTTCTTTTTTATCTCTTTTATATAGCAGAACGAATTTGCTGTGTTGCGCCACAAAATGTGGGAGCCATGGAATTACCGCGACTTAACCGATTTCGGGAAATACTGAATCATGACTTAACGGGATCAACCAAAACCAAAACAAAAAGAAGTACGAAAATAACATAAAACTTATCTGGTAGTGTATAGGATAAGGAGACATCTACCAGAAATATATTTTTCAGACTCACTCACACCCCTAAAAATAACCTTTTTTTTTTCTACCAACTATGATTGCAATCCAACCCCGCTTATTTTCTAATGGAGAGAAACGGCGTTAAATTAAAGGGCGGTTGTAGTTTCAAAAGTTTGTAGGAATACTAGAGATTGGAGACTCAATCAAGACATTGGAAGGAGAAAGGTTAAGACAGCCTATACAAGAGGCTTAAACATACAAAGGCATGCAGTCGTTGATATAATCGTCTTGTTAATTAATAACTAGTCTTATTTGGATACCGAGGTTTCATTGTCTCTGATTACATCACTTCAACGTTTGGGCTTCTGTTTGTCTCAGCGCTTCTGTATACCACAGATCTAAACCACAGAGGCGCGAGATTCTACCCTTGGATGTGTATCAAACAAGACACAACCGGAGCCCTCCACTTTAAATCCGCCGTCATCGTCTATCTGTGACACTTTAATCTCTCGCCAAGCTGGCCGTTGACTTCAGACTTCAATGGTTTTGATTTTTTTCCCACATTCTACTTAAAATCGATTCGCAGCTGTGAAGTCAAGGAGCCTCAGAATTTTCCGGTGGTGGGGGTGGGTGTAATTTTTTAAATATTTTATTATTATTTTTTATATATATACTGTAAAATTTTGAAATTTAAAAAAGCAATACATAAAATATCAGGTACAAAAGCGTTATTCGCATGCCAATTACATGTCAAGTAACCTCGTGGTAGTGGGGGGTGCTAATGTCAGCTTATATTTGGATGTATAGAAAATGTATAAGAAATTTATCGTTCTTTTTCAAATGTATTTTAAAGCAATTTCCCATGAGAAAATATTTATGTATATATTTGGAGCCTCGGCATTTTATATATTACACTCTTCAACGTGGACTACTCGACTTCTGATACTTGTTTCCGTTAAAGGACGCGAGAACGTTACGTGAGTGTTGCCGACCAAGGACTGGGGTAAACTCAACAAGTGTTTAGACTTTTCTTTCTCTCTCGTCTTATACTTAAATTTTCTTTTCAGTTGCTACTGTGCATAAAATAAGGTCCCACTTTTTAAATATCCCCACACAACACGGACACTGGAGGGTGTCTAAAAAATTTAACCTTTGTTTTTCGCCATTCTAGAATGCTGAAAATTTGTTTCCTATCGTGACGTAAGGGCAGGACTGAGCCATGACATAATAAACGACGTCATTAAGCAATAAAGCCTTGTCCGTAACACACAATAAAATAAAATAATAAATTAATCGACTTTTTATATTTAAAAAACTGCTCGTGGAATTATGGAACGGTGAAAGAAAAGTCGGGGTCTTTTCTGAAATGAAGAAAAGCTATTGCGCCATGAAGAAATATTTGGCTGTGACCTGACCGAAGAGGGGGAATAAATCAATTGAGCCTGTCAGCTATCAATTGATTTATTATATCTAGCAAATTACATTTCAATACTCCATGGTTGCCACACAGCAATGTAAATGTGTAATGATATAATATAAATGTGTGCAGGGAAGGGGGGCGGGGTGGTGAAATGAGTCAGATTTATTTTAAAGATCTAGATCCCTCCTGTTGTTATAAAGATGGATTATTATTAAAATAAGAACTTCATTAGATTCTCCCAACACTAAAATCCAAAACAAAACATTTGTTAAAAAATTACTTATGGCACGGTCTTTAACGTTAGTCGCATTTATTAACAGCACACACATTTTAGTGATGGATGTGGTATGGATGTTAACAGCCCGCAAATTTTAGTGATGGATGTGGTATGGATGTTAACAGCACACACTTTTTAGTGATGGATGCGTTATGGATGTTAACAGCCCGCAAATTTGAGTGATGGATGCGGTATGGATGTTAACAGCACACACATTTTAGTGATGGATGTTGTATGGATGTTAACGGCACAAAAACTTTAGTGATGGATGCGGTATGGATATTAGAGAATGGAGGGGCGAAGAAGCTAAAAAAAAACAACACATCAATGTCACCCTCTAATGTGGTGGGAGGGGGAGTGTAAATAATGTATACAGCGCTACTTGTAAGTGAAGTACATTATCGACTTTACCGGCTGTTACAAGGTGAGGACGCGGGAGACATGCTCATGATTCAATGGTTACACGCTGACTTGCAGAGGCTACACAAATTGGTGAAACACAATCATTCAAACTTGGGGAAACAACACAAAGATAATCTAATACAACTCCCTGATAGGCTTAGGGATAGAAACACTTTTCTTTTTTTCCGCAAGCAAGAACAAACACAAATTCTCGTTTTTACCATCTGGAATTCGGGCGTGGAAGGGGTTGCCTAATCAACCCAGGAAAATCAACACTCTATCAACATTTAAAAATCTAAGGGAAATGAAAGCTTAGACACAAAACACGGATTTGCGTAAGACGCTATAATCTTCTCTGTCGAACAAACGTCCGTAATAAATAAGATACCACTCTGTAGACTGTAGTTTTTCAATCATGAGAGCAAATCTTTCGTCGTAGAGTATCGTTGCGTTTGGTTACCAAGCTGGTTATTTCTCCTAATATGGTTTCATATATAGTGCACCAGAACAAGAACAAGCCGTGAGCAAATAAGAATGACGATTGACCCTCGCTGGGGTCGACCAATCACAGTGTATGGTTGGCAAGCTAGGATGGTGCAGGGTGGGGGCGAAGCAGGTAACAACTAACCCATTTTGCATGTCCAACATAACATGCCGTCGGTGGTAACCCCCCCCCTCCTAACGTTCACTCGGGTTGTTTTCATTTCTTCGTGCCGCAACTGTCTGCGGCGTATGTTACGCCACGGGTCGTACCTAGTATGGTTTAATTGTGAACATATAATGATAGTATTGTTTGAGACTGACTCGTGATTACAAATGCATATTTTTTGCATCTTCGGGATTCATTGGAAAGACGAAACAGCAGCACGGCATGACGCACAATTTTTTTAAAGTTAAGTATTCTCTGGATTACCATGTTGGTTTGTAGTTTGCTGGTGTCTGACTATAAATTCAAAAATTTCTAGGTAGGGTCAAATTTTCAAATTTTTGAACAATGGCTGGAGCTAGAGTTGGCCGGATTTATGAAGTGAAATCCGATCGGGGCCGGATTTGTAAAAATGCCATATATACAGGCTTGTCCATGGGAATGTTTTTCCCATGGGATTCTCATGGGAAACGTCCCTTGGGATGGGATGGGACAGGCATAAATTGCCATGGAATGGGATGGGATAGAAAAATATGTCCCATGGACAAGCCTGTATATATATATATATAATGATTTACCGGCCAGCCGCATTTGACAGGATTTATGAAGTGGAATTCAGTCGGAGCTGGATTATGGGGAAAAGAAAAAAAAGTATACACAAGTGATGATACTGGCTTTTACTGAATAAACCCTTTGGAAGAGTATCTTATCCTATTTAATAAAACGCAATTTTCTGTCCGGTCATCGATAGCGATCCGACCCTAAAACTCTTACAGACTCCTACAGCCAATCAGAAAAAGTAAATCTCATTTACATATTGAACAAGCTTACGCGGACGCTCAAAGCGAGTTATTTTTTGTGTTTTATTTTTTCCAAGACTATTTTGAGCGGTACACGATGGGACCTATAGTCAAAAACGTTGTTTTACTGATTATTTATCATAACTATAATGTATGGTTGTTGTTTTTTGTTGTTGTTTTTTTTGACGTAATGTAAGTGTATTGCCGGTAGAGAAGGCTGTTGGAGGGTAGTTACAACATGCCACCGAAAAGACAACGGAACGTCCTTGTGTGGGCTTTGTTGCTCGTTTAATAATAAAAGGCACTTGCCTGTCCGGTTCTCGATACAGCCAATCACTAGCTGATAAAAATTAAATCTCATTTACATATTGAACAAATGTACGCGGACATTCAAAACGAGGTTTTTTGGTGCATTATTTTTTTTATCATTCTGTTAAGTGATCCAATCTTGAAGTGTTTCATTCCTGCTGATCACTACTGTTACTCTTATACAACATGCCACCGAAACGACGGCAAAACGGCGAAACGTCCTTGTACGGGCTTAGTTTCTCGTGCAATACATAAACCCGAAGGATCCTGCGTCCGGAGTGCGGTATGACTTTTTTTTTTATTTTGTGACGTGGAAAGCATCAAGAGCATAGTCACAGGCATAGGAACTCAATACCAGTAATCAGCCCTGGTCATGTTCGATGTTTGGCCCATATTTTTTTATTCAAATATAACGGGTAACACTAAACAACTACAAGGGGTGACACCGAAATGTAAGCTTTGTAAGTTCCTTAGACTCGGAGGACTATGTGGTAAGTCATGAAGGTGACACCATGAGCTACCACACTGGGTGACACCAACCCTAGAGACGGATTAGGGGGCGGGCTGATTTGACAACAGCCAGGGGGGCCAATGGTCTTAAACATATCTTATCTTAGATATACAGACGCTCCTTCTATGCAGAAGATAATTGCGTCCACAGACCATGAGAGATGATCTGTTGGCAAGTGATGCAGCGGTCACAGGCCACGGCTATAGGGGTTCCACGCATTACCCAAGCATCCTAACTATTGTCTAGTTAGGTACCCATTCGGAGCTGGGTGACTCGAGGACTCGTGTGGATTCGAAATCGTGACAATCAGTATGACAGTCGAGAGCGCTACCTCTCGACCACCACGTCCCATTGACCAACACTAATATCAACACTAATGACGCCTCTATCTGAAAATGGATGAATTTACAATATTATATTCTAATTCTTGTACATTACCTAAACATAGTTTATTATTTTTAAAAATCATTTATTGAAGCACTTACCACGTTGAATGCATGATTATCATAAAAATCATAGGCACCACTAAGTCATCCGAACCGATGGACCAACGCCTTCCATACACGACTATTCCGGGCATATCAGCTAATTTCCTTGGAAATAACACAATCGGGTGAAATAAATCAATTTCAAAGAATTTTTAACTTGAGCATGTCTGAACAATACGACCGACGATTTTGCGTGTAAGAATTAAGATCCTTTTTGAAATAACACTAACACTGAACACTCCAAGCAATGATTTATTTCAATAAATAACTAAGCACTGGCACTTTCACTTGTGATAGTGGAATGCTCACATTTTAAAACAATTAAATCAGCATCTTTCACTTCAAACTTATACTATACTAAAAAAGACACCTCATTGTTCCACAAAGACCACGGTACCAACTTGCTGCTCTGATGCCTCCTATGTCAATATATATATATATATATATATATAGACAAACGCTGAAAGGGCTACCCATTGAATGATTGATGGAATTAAAATTCCTTGTTTACTTAGACTTAGACTTAAAGTAAGACACGATTTTGATATGAGACATGACATTGTCAATATCTGTAAGGACTTAACTTAGTAGTACCGCTTTAATCAAATAGGCCTTTTATAGTATTATTTTATTCGTTTAAATACCCTAATGCCGAGTAATATATCATACAGAATAGGACTGCATAAAGCTTTTTTATTGTTTCCTTACACAAATAGTCTGTGTAATTTGTTTTTTTAATGCCGAGTAATGCTTTTGCTACATCTGTTTCTATCATTATGTAATAAAGCTAATAATATACAAATAATAGCTTACCTTACCCACCCTAGCCTAACTCATCAATTTTCAATAGATTTTTTTGCAGTTTCAGACTTAAACCCCATGCCTACTTGATCATAATGTGATCTATTGACATTCCCGTTCATATTTTGTTGGTATTATTTGCTACTATACTAAAAACAGAATATCTAAATTACAAATTTTAAAATTGTTAACACAGGCCAAATAAAACAACACTACACCACACTGTATACTCTATGACTGTACTCATGAACGAGAACATAACGGAATAACACAACACTCGCTTACGGCTCGCCGTGCAATCATAAATAGCAGCACATCGATTACAGGATATGTTAATGATACGATCCAGCCCGATTCCCTCTTCAAATAATCCATTCAACCTTTCAAAACGCAGAGCATGAAATTGGGAATTAATGCAATGGATTTTGAAGTTTTGCACACATAAAAACGATGGTTTTATTTCCGCATTGTTGTGGTAATCCATACAATTGTTCATCCGGAGTTTATTCGGATGTGATGTTTCCCCGGGTAGGATGTTTTCATTGGTTCCCTTATTTAGGGCACGAATCATTACATCTCGGTCATTGGCTGCTAAATTTAACCATAAAATATATATTCTAGGATAAGGGAGAGAACTTCCTCGCACGAGTTATGGTCTTTAAATGTGTCACCGGAACAAGAAAACTCTATCTTTTTATAAGGGCCAATGAAATCATTTTTAACAAATGTTTTTATCCAATGATTTAAGTGATCACAAATAAACAGGAAATTCAAACTTACCCACAATCTGAAATCATGGAGGAGGTACGTATTCTGAAATTCTAATAACTAATACATTTGTAACTTTTTTATTTAAACAAGTTATGCTACTGTAAGAATACTAATTGGAAGTGCATAAAGTATTTTTTGCGAAAATGGAGTCTACTTTCGAGGCTATAATATATACATTAATTAATATGGTCCAGTGGCGGCTGTATCTGTATGATTGTATGTGTATCAGAATGACTCAATCATACTCAATGAATGACCGTATCATCGTATCAGTATCACTGTACTCAGTGCTGTATTAAGTTACAGTGTATGTATTGACAAGACTATTAACAATTGACATTCGAGTAATGATGTATTGCCGTTTTTTGTTAATTGTTTGTGACTGTGTTTTTATTATTACTTAGTAAACAAAATGAAAGGTAGGACTGCAATCAAGCTTATACTTATAGTATTTTTATACAAAATTAAATGGAAAAGACGTAAACAAGGTAAGGGTTAGCCTGACCGGACGTAACAAAACAGCGAACGTTTCGGAAAAGAGCCTTTATCAACGAACATACAAGACACAAATAAAACGAAAATAAAAAATGAAGGAACTTAGCTGCGGTGAAATCCAAAGTCCTTTTGTTGTGCAAGCCGAACAGATAAACTTCCCTAAGGGGCTATTTGTGATTAAGGATGGTTTCACCTGCGCTAGCCACAACGTTGTCTACACCATTGTGTGTAAGCGCTGTCCTTTGAAATACATAGGAGATACGGGACGATCTTTGTCATGCTGAATGTCTGAACATATTAGGGGTGATTACACGAAATAAACAGTGTCCCGTCTCCCGTCACTTCAATGGACGCGACCATATGGGTGCCTGGACCTGGCAGTCACTGCTATTGTCTCGTGCACAAACATACCCACGAGAGTCCAGATTGAAAACAGATTGATTCTGATTGATAGAAAATCACGGTACACTCGCACCACATGGGATGAATATTTAATTGTCTTTTCTATGACCACCTAGGCGGTTACCCCGCCCACTCTCTGCTTTTATTATTAGTATCACTGCTACTGTTATTTTGTTCGTCGGTAAAAAATAAAAGTCAATTCCAAGAGAAAGGACTGAATTTAAAATTCACTTTTACTTTTACCTTAAACGTTATTAAAATGTTATTAATAAATATTCTGGTAATCCAGCAGATTTTACTGGTATATTATTTAAGCGAAATTCAATTTTCTCGTGAGAACTTACTAAGTTACGATTTTAATTTATTAAATGCTTTATTATATTAATTATAAGTTGAATGTTGTATTTTTTATTTTGGCTATTACAGCGCTAATTTATAATTTAGGAGTCTTTTTGATTTCTAAGGCATTTTTTCGGCTCTATATAATTTTAATGATGATATAATCGGTCATAAAATTTCCATTTTGTTTATCTAGCAAACTGCTTGCCAGATCAGATGTTTTTTACCAATAAATAAAATGGTTGCATCACGCTGAGACTATTTACTGTTGAGAGTCGAAAATATGCCTTAGAAATTAAAAAGACTCCTAAATTAGCGCTGTAATAGCTGAAATACAACATATAATATATAATAATGCATTTTATAAATTAAAAACGTACGAGAAAATAAAATTTTGCTTTAAAATAATATAAGAGTAAAATCTGCAGGATTACCAATATTCTTAATAATACTTTGTCAATTAGACTCATTTTTATTAGTAATTATGGTTATTAGTTTTAGTATTAGACATTAGTCATTAGTAATTAGTAATCATAAGACTGAAACTAAATCACTAAATGAAGAGCTGAAGAGCATATTAAGGCATATTCAATTGAATTCATAATAATAATATTTTTAATCATAATTCATACAAAGTTGTAACTAAGTTTGTAAGAGTAAAGATCAAAAGCAGAAAAAATAATAACAAAAAGCAAAAGTGAAAATGAAGGGTTTAGGTACCCTCAGACTCAGAGCCAATGGCCCAATGCCAATGTTCCCATTAACTTTTTTAAGCTACATGGCTGCACAGATATGTGATTTTTTAATGACTGAATGACACCACTCGGCAGTTTAAAATAACCACGCATCAAATTTTGCAAAACAATATTGCCCAAAAATAGATGCTGTGCAACTTTTTACTGGAAGTTTTTTTTTTTACTTTTCACACTGACCAATGAACATTGTACCAGACCACTGTTTATTAATGCTAACTTATTGATACTGCGCTGCAAGACAGCTGTTGAAATCTACTGATTTACTGTGCAGAAAATTATTATATGATAAGGATAATATTTATATTTGGTATGTAAAAGTTTTCACCTTACTATCTGAAATTATAACTTAATTACCCAACCATAAACTTTCTGTTTTTTAAAGGTACAGTAGTAATGTTTTTTATGTTAATGACATCCACAGAGGAAACCATTGGCCACTCGAAGTAATCTTAGCAAATTACCTGTACCTGGTTCACGCCAGAAAAGACTCCGCAGCCCAGATATTAATGAGGTATTATAAATTTTAATAATTTTATTTATTGAAGGGGAGATCAGGATTTCCTTGTTTGATATATAAGCAACCCTCAATCATCAGCAAGCATTCCCATTAAAGATCCTGATGGGTTTTGAACCAAGATTCCATGAACAAATCTTTTTTTTTTATACATGAAATGTAACTTAAAAAGTAGGGTTAAACAGTAATTATTTTTCTTTATATGGCCACTCTTAAGTTTTTCATATTTATTTTATTTGTTTTTATATTTTAATGCTTGTAATACAACCAGGGAATGTGTTTAATAATTTTTTATTATTTTATTGCTCAAGTGTCTAAATAATACATTTTTTATTTATTTTTCAGCCATCATTCAAAAAGTCTCGAAGGGACAGTGGTTCAAATGAAGGCATATTTAACTCAAGTATCAGATCTGTATCTTCCTCAACCTTAACTACTAATAGAATCTCTACAATAAAGAAAACTACATCCTCATCAAGTTTAAACAAAAGAACAAATCCTGTACCAGTAACAAGTAGAAATATCCAAACACAGAGAGCACAAAGAAATGCCAAAATGCCGCCTCCCAAACTAATTCCTTCTACTTCTACAGTTGCCAGGCCAAGTAAGCAAACAAACATACCTTTTGTAGACTTGTGTCTTTAGTTCTTAGCTTATTTTACAATAAGATGATTTTTAGCTAGTGTCAAGTGGGCATGGAGACCCAAAAATATTTTAAATTCTGAAACGTCATGGAGATATTTAGAAATAAATTTGAAAGATGCTTTGCAGAGAAGCAATAACAATAAAAGATGTAATCTTTTTAATTCAAATCTTCTTTTTTTTTTAAAATTTTTTTATATGCATTGATATACATGAGAGACCAGCATTTGTAATTTAAAATCATTTATTTCTTTCAGGCTATAAGTTAAAAGCATTTTCAATTCATATATTACTTAAAGTTAAATCTGGCCGTTATTATTTAACTGCATTCTTATTTCTTCTTTTCTTCACCCAGAACCACCAGTCTCCTCAACTGTTGCACCTGTAAAGAGTAACATTGCAAATACCAGCCTAAATTCTACAATCACCAGTACAGGTATTAAATTATATTTTGTTTAGTTTCACAAGTTATTGTCAAAAAATGACTTTTTTTTTTAAAGCAAACAGTGATAATTTTTTCTTAGATGGTTGGGTGTAATCTAGTACATTATTATGTTCATAAGGCTTCATAAACTGCATCATTAACGTTTAATGCCCCATTAGGGTTTTCTTAAACTTCCTACTCAGTCCCTTAAGCATTTCACGCATTGCGATCAACTGGTATAAAAAATTTTTTAAAATAGCTGAAAATGTATTTATATTATTATTGTCATACTGACTTCATAATTTAGGATAAGAATGGTTATTTTACATATCCAAAAGACAGTCTTGAATGCAATACTATATTTACCTGTAGTTTAGTATTATTATTACTATAAAGTATAGCAAAATCACATCTTCAAAAAAAACAGTAAAAACTACCAAACAATTGTGACTCGAGTGATACTAGCGAGGGAAACAGCCGCCATGACTGAATGTCAAATACATCTTTTACGCATTGAAAAGTTTTTACTTTCTATAATTTTATTTCTCAAGTAATCTCTATCGAGGCGCTTTTTTAATAAAGGCGATGCAACCATTTTTGCGCTTTGTCAATTTGAATGTTAATTCAACTCTTGATTGGAAAATAGTTCTGGAGGATAAAAATCTTTGAAGTTCCTTACCTGCTCATTAAGCAAAACTCATGGGCAATGATAAGTCCTTGCAAGCAGAATATCTCATTAAATTCAGTCATTAACATGGTATTGTTTGTTATGACAAAGTTCTGATCTATTATTGTTTTCTTTAATTTTAGGCCTTCCAAAAAAACGCCCAGGCTGGGATTTAAAAGGTCGCCTTCAGGATGTGGAAGTTCACTTTCAGAGGGAATTAAAAAATAGCTCTGTTGTGCAGGTGTTTAGCCTTTTTTAAAGATTTTTTTTATTTCCATCTTGATTTTACATTTTTATTTCTTTTGGAGTTGATGTAAAAAAATGATCCAGTTAACTAGTGGATGGGGTTGGTGAGTGATTGTGACAAGAGATAATGTGATTAAGAAAAATCAACCCAGGCCCCATTGCTGGCCAAATAACTTTTGGTCATAACTTTAACTCTTAAAGTGCTATAAGGTTTTTGGAAAACTTCCGCCTCAGTCCCGTAAGGATTTCCCGTATTACGATCAACCGGTTACGAAATTAAAAAATTTGCGTAAAATCCATTTATAATATTATTGTCATACTGACTTCATTTTTAAGGCTAAGAATGGTTATTTTACGCATCCAAAAGACCATTCTGAGTTTGAAACAATATTTACCTGTAGTTTAGTACTATTATTTTAGTAATGAAGTATAACGAAAACATATCTTCGAATAAAAACCTGTTAAAACTACCAAAAAACATCGCGAATCGAGCGATAACACTAGTGCCTGCAACGGCCGCCATTGCCGGAAGTCGAATGCATTGTTTTTCAAGCGTTGAAGAGTTTTTACTTTCCGAGATCTCATTTCTAACGAGATTTGTATCTAGGGACGCATTACGACGCTTTAGGGATAGCGGGAAGAGACGCATTACGACGCTTTGCGACTTTAAGAGTTAATATTTTGGGGTGGGGAATCCAAGCCTCGTGGGAGTTGCTGATCTTCCATCGAGCGCCTTCCCAGCCGGTGGATAGGGGAAAGCCCACCAGATATGGAGGGTACTGGGGAAATAAAATACCCGGGGTGGACCAAAATCAGCCCTACTGCCTTGTAGGAAGTGGAGGGATCCACAAAGGCTAGGGACCCAACCCGAACAAAGGCAGCTACCCATTGAGCTGTAAGGGGCAACCCCCCAAGTGGTTGCTTGCAAGGCCAACAACCCTGTCGTGTAAAAAAAAATCAAGTTACAAAAACACCGAAAAGAGCAACAAAAGCCATTTCAGTCCTGGGAGAAGATGGATCCTCTGAGGAGGGAAATATGACGCCTAATAGTGAAAGCCAAAATCTGGAAGCTGTTAGACAGACAACCATCATCTCTACCTGGAACACCACCACCATCGGAGCGTGGAATGTCCGCACGATGTATGAAGTGGGAAAGGCTGCACAGATAGCCGCGGAGATGAAGAACTATAAGCTCACCGTTCTAGGAATTAGTGAAGTAGGATGGACTGGACTAGGGCAGAAGAGATTAATCTCGGGAGAGATGGTGATATATTCGGGACACGAAGAAGAGGATGCCCCCCATACCCTGGGTGTTGCCATGATGCTATCAAGGGCAGCACAAGGAGCACTCATTGGATGGGAGGCCCATGGACCTAGAATTCTTTTAGCAACCTTTCGGACAAAGAAGAGTAGCATCAACCTAGATGTCATCCAATGCTATGCACCAACTAACGAAAGAGACAAAGAAGAATTCTACAATAGAGTGATAATCATAGTCCAGGGTCGCCCACGGAGGAACATCGTCATCCTCATGGGAGACTTCAATGCAAAGATCGGCAATAACAACACAGGGTATGAAGAGGTTATGGGACAACAAGGGATAGGCGAGATGAACGACAACGGTGAGAGGTTTGCAGACCTATGTGCCACAGCAGACCTAGTAATAGGAGGGAGTATTTTCCAGCACAAGAGAATACATAAAGCTACATGGGTCTCACCGGACATGAGAACGATGAACCAACTAGACCATGTATTCATTAGAAAAAAATTCAGGCGATCTCTCCAAGACGTTCGTGTAAAGAGGGGAGCGGATGTTGCCTCAGATCACCATCTTCTTGTGGCCAGGATAAAATTGAAGCTAAAGAGACATTATACCGAACAACCAGCATGTAGGTCTCGGTATAATACCTCCCTCCTGAAGGACCAAGCAAAAAAGGAGGAATTCAAGCTCTCACTGTCCAATAGGTTCCAAGCCCTACGCCAACTACTTGATGACGAGTCCACTGAAGGAAAGTGGCAAAGCGTGAAGGAAACAGTCCAGTCAACATGCCAAGAAGTGCTAGGAAAGAAGAAACAGGCATGGATAAAGAATGGATAAGAGCAGGTACACTGAATAAAATAGAACAAAGGAAAAGAAAGAAAACAGAAATAAACAACAGCCGCACACAAGCCCAGAAATACAAATCCCAGAAAGAGTATGCAGATGCAAATAAAGAAGTTAAGAAAAGCATCAAGAGGGACAAGAAAGAATTTGTGGACAAACTTGCTAAAGAAGCAGAAGACGCAGCTTACCAGGGGAACATGAGAGAACTGTTTGATACAATTAAGATGCTATCTGGGAAATTTAGCAAGATTGAGAGACCAGTGAAGGATAAAATGGGAAACAACATTGCAAGTGATGTGCAGCAGAGAGGTAGATGGAAGGAGCATTTTGAAGAGCTCTTAAACAGACCAGAACCAAGGAATCCACCAGATATCCAACCAGCTGATAATGACCTACAAATTGACTGTAATAGTCCCACAAAAGAAGAGATTAGCAGGGCCATTAAACAACTCAGAAATGGAAAGGCTGCAGGACCTGATGGCATCCCAGCAGAGGCACTGAAGGCGGACTTGGAAACCAGTGTGGAAATGCTACACCCTTTGTTTATGAAGATATGGGAAGAGGAACAAGTGCCTTCTGATTGGAAAGAGGGATACCTTATCAAGATCCCAAAGAAGGGAGATTTAAGCTCCTGCTCGAACTACAGAGGGATTACNGAGCAGTCACTAGAGTGGAACTCACCACTCTATATCAACTTTGTTGACTACGAAAAAGCCTTCGACAGTGTGGACAGGCAAACCATGTGGAGATTGCTAAGGCACTATGGGGTGCCACAGAAGATTACGGATATAATCAGAAACATGTATGAAGGGATAAACTGCCGAGTTGTCCATGGTCAGCAGGTGACAGATGCTTTCCAGGTGAAGACTGGTGTGAGACAAGGTTGCTTGCTGTCACCCTTTCTGTTTCTATTAGCCATTGACTGGGTGATGAAAACATCTACACAGCAGGAAAGGAGTGGCATCCAATGGACCTTGTGGGATCAACTTGATGATCTAGACTTTGCTGATGACCTTGCCCTTCTTGCACATACCCAACAACAGATGCAGGGGAAAACAAACATTGTCGCAGCCACTTCTGCTAGCATAGGTCTCAACATACACAAAGGGAAGAGTAAAATCGTCAAGGTTAATGCCACCAGTACATCACCCATCATGCTTGAAGGAGAAGCCCTTGAGGAGGTGGAGAGTTTTGTTTACCTTGGCAGCATGGTGGATAAACAAGGTGGTACAGATGCCGACGTCAAAATAAGGATCGGAAAAGCAAGAGCAGCCTTCCAGCAACTCAAGAATGTTTGGGTCGCTAACAACTTAGGCAGCAAGTTAAAAGTAAGGATTTTTAACGCTATGGTGAAACCAGTACTGCTATATGGAGCTGAGACATGGAGAACAACGGTTGTAAACCTGACCAGAATCCAGACCTTCAATAACAATTGTCTAAGAAGGATTCTCAGAATTCACTGGCCGGACAAAATCAGCAATCAGGAACTGTGGCAGCGGACTAAACAGAAGCCCATTGACGAAGAGATTCTTCAAAAGCGGTGGAGGTGGATCGGTCATACACTAAGGAAACCTGCTTCTAATACAACAAGGCAAGCCCTGAAATGGAACCCACAGGGTAAACGGAAAATAGGCCGCCCAAGAAACACCTGGCGCCCAGAATTGGAGGCAGACATCAAGAGGATTGGCCATGAATGGAAGATCCTGGAGAAAATGGCCCAGGATAGAGATGCGTGGATAGCTCTTGTAGGTGGCCTATGTCCTAGGAGGAAGTGCAGACGCCGGCGATGATCGGTAGATGTCCCTCATGGACGAGAAGGCTCAACAACAATCCAAGCCTATCACCGTTTAAGATCTAAACAATGCACTGCAAGCAGCAGGGAAATTATAATTTTTAGCCTAGTTCCTACTATTTGAAAAGCAAATTTACTTCATCCTCAACTTTCTATGAATTATTTGATTAAAACATTTTGATATATTTTGTTCATTTGATTTTTTATGCAACAAGAAAAATAAATTTAAGTGTAGGTGAGTTTCAATGTACTTAAAATGTATTCTTCAATGAAAAATACAATGTATTTCTAATTAAGGTTGTTAACAGTTACCAGTCCACGGATCAGGACCAGTCCCATTTAATCAGGACCGGTTAACCGTAACTTCATTTAGTCTGTATTAGCTTATTACCCTGAGTTAATTTTGTGTTCTTTTATGGCAGAATACCAGAACCAATACGCCAGGGACCATGCCATCAAAGTGTTTTCTTAATATCCCGGTCTTTAAATATTATAAAAAATACACATCATCACTGTTAGTGGAGTTCGGCTAGTGAATGATTTTTAAAATTTATTTTCTTTGTTACCAAAGCATAGTACCAGAAGTAACAAAACACAGTGGTATGTAAGGAGCATGAGAGCTGAAAGCAAGTAGGTGGGGGGGTGATGTCACCAACAGACGCCTCGAGGCAAAAAATTGATACCTTCCCTTGTTGGCTAAAATAACAATTAGGAAAACTACGGACCGTAAAACAGGCTTTTTTTTTTCAGTAACCCGGTCCACTAAAACAAACTGACTTGACAGCATTTTATAATAAGCCGTTTATACTTTTATTACATAAAGATTAAAAAATTAAAATTGAATATCATTTCTGTTACATCTTTGTTCAGACGAGATTATTTTTAAATTTGCTTTTTTGACAGCTTTAGCAGAGAGGTGTACATTATGAGCATTTTGATGTTAAATCAGACGACACAAGGAGAAAATTTGATCGATTCTCTTGTTGACTGACAAAACAAAGCTAAAATAAGGACCAACAATTTAACTGTCTTTGTTTTAATGGTTTACCTGTCTTCAAAAATGAGTGGCCTTAGCAACCTTAATTTTAATCCAATATCATCATTGCAGAATAACCAAAGCAGTATTAAAGTACTGATGTTAATGAATAGATGTTTCTTTTTTCTTCCAATTTTGATGCAAGGCTAAACTGTCAGAATGCACCAATCGCATAGCCCAGCTTGAGTCTATAAACCAGAAACTCAGTGGAGATGTTGTTGAGAAACAAGTTGCTAGTGAGACTGCAGAGAAGGATATTAATAATCTTAAAAATAAATTGAGGTGAGTGATATATTCTTTTGTTGAATTAACCCAAGATTAAACAATTTTTTAATGTAAATTTTATGTGACTTGAATCAATCTGATTTATATTAAAAAATATATTCATGCAGCTCAATAGACCTGTCAACGTGAATCAGATATTAAAAAATATATTCATGCAGCTCAATAGACCTGTCAACGTGAATCAGATATTAAAAAATATATCCATGCAGCTCAATAGACCTGTCAATGTGAATCAGATATTAAAAAATATATTCATGCAGCTCAATAGACGTGAATCAGGGCACCTGTAAAATGTGCAATGTCTATAAAAAAAACAGTGGCCAAACTGGGGCTCGCAAACAATTGAAGCTTTATGTTTGAAATATATGCTATCAAATATGTATAACGAAACCATTAAGAAGAAATATACGTCAACGATAGGGGTCTACCAAAATGCATTTTTGCAGATTTTAGTATTGGTTAAATATAGATTACATTAATTTATGATTTTTACAAACTACTTTAACTGAAACAATATCATAACACATGGGACGCTGTATCGTGTATGTACTTATTAATACCAGGACTCTTTTGGTTCTCTTGATACTTGTATAGGGATCAATATATTAAATTTTTTTAGATATTATAAATCTAATGATAATTTTTTTTTATAAATGCTACTTCTTAAGAAATATCGGGACCTACACATGCTATCAGTGGCGATATATCCCTTAGTCAGCAAAAATAAATTATGGATGATGGCTAGGTTGCCTTGTATAGTGGTCATGACAGTGAAAAATATGCAGCGTTTTGATCAGGTCCCCTTTAAAATTTGGAGGTGTACTTAGGCAGCTTTTTCAACAAAATTGACAGCCCTACAGCTTAGTATGATGTCTGATGTTAATTAGATAATTTATTTTGGAAAACCTGTTATTCCAAGGAAAATTTTTTGTGGAGTATTAAAAAAAATGGTTTTGCTAATGTACATTTTATCTGATTATTGTACTATATCCCACATGTTTTTGCCATGAGTGTCTACTCATTTTAATGAGGTATTTTATGTTTCTTATTTCAGTCAAACTGAGCGAGAATTTGAGGCTACTAAAAATAAACTACAGCAAGAGATAGACAATCTCGAATTTCAAAAATCAAGTTTAGCCAGGCAAAAGATGGCTTTAGAAGGAGAGCTTGAAGCTTCCCTCAAAGAAATATCTGGTCTGAAATTGACAGTGGCAGAGCTAACATCATCTCAAAGTACAATAAAAGCAGAGTTGGATAATGTCAAGGTAGTTTATTGTCTGTAAATGATTTCTTTTTGTATCATTTTGGCATTTGTTTATAAAGGAAATTTTACTATTATTTTTTCGAGGTAGCAATGTCAAAAGCTATTTGTAAGTCCTAAAAATGTGTAAACTTATTATATTTTATTATGTAATTCACATGCCTATGGCAGATTTGGGGGAGGAGGGGGATTTGAATTTCCATTTTCTGATTAACCAAAATAGAAATTAAGTGGCTTGGTTTCTTTTTCATCACATGGGCCATGGGCATGTCTTAACCCTTTACTGAGCAGCAAAAAGCGTCTTATCCCCAACACGGGCAGTAATACCATCAGTTGAGATCTTGCGTTTTTTTTTAAATTACAAAATTTCCGGCACACGATTTCCTCTTTATTTTGTTGTGGATAGGTTCAACTACATTTCCACATGTGTTCTCTTTGATGTATTTCTTTTTTCAAATTTTTTTTGGTGAGTGTTCAAAATGGATGGTTAGGATTCTTGAAGGGATGAAGTGGGGTTTATATGCTTAAATTTAACAGAAATTGAGTTGAGAATAATGTACTTTGAGCTGGAGGAAGAGATTAATAGTGACATTAGTGTTAGTATCATGCAAACATCGGATCTTTCAGTCAGACTGGATATTTGTACTTGTAAATTGTGTCAATAGTGCTTGTTTGGACTTTTTAAAAACGTAATTGGATTTTTTTGGGGGTGGGACATGGATTAATAAAGAAAACAAGTATAAAAAGGTAAATAATCAAAAGAGAATTCATTTGTGTTTATTTTTTCATTTTATTTCAGCTAAATATTGAACTTAAACTTAAGATATGAGTTTTAACTGAGATACCCCTAAATATCTCTTATATTGTGAAAAACATCTTGCCCATTTGGATGATGAAAGTGGAAAAAATTCTGCCCAGTAAAGGGCTAGTGCCAGAGAAGAATTTAAATACCATCAATAAAAGAATTCTTTTTTTTTTAAATATCTGTAAAGCTATTTAAAATCTTAACTGGAAAGCTTGTTTTGCATAATACTGTTATACTTGTTCAGTAAATGCATAGTATAAATTTATTGCTTACAGCATAGTTTAGCAACTGCTCTAAAAGATCTTGCAGAGAAGGCAGAACTTGTTCTTACAAAGGAGGCAGCTATTGAAAATTATAAACAGAATGAACGACTTTATGAGACAGAGAGAAGAAAGCTTCACAATACTATTCAAGAGCTTAAGGTTACACTGACTTCTTAATTACCTCAGAAAATTTTAATTTAAGTCTACACTTTTAGAAAAAATTAGTTACTGTTTTGATCAAGTGGATCCTTTTTTTTTTCCCTTTCTTTCAAAATTTTTGGTCTAAATATGACACATTCATGTCAATGCCAGATTTAAGATTTGCATTTATTGTATTGTTTTCAGGGCAATATCAGAGTATTTTGCAGAGTCAGACCTTTGTTAGCAACAGAAAAACAAAGCCTTGTAAATTTTATGAACTTTCCAGATGCTAAAACTATTGAGTTGGATAAACTAGATGTTTCTCTCAATGAGGTATGCTATGTTCAGATATAATGCTATAATGAATTTGATTGTTTTTAAATCAGTAATTTAATACTATTATTTTTAAAATTGACTAGAGATATTGACGAACCCCCCCCCCCCCCAAAAAAAAATCAAAAATTTTATGGGCAAGAATAGTTTTATCAACCCGCTGCCAAACAATTACCTGGATAGTAAAATTGCACCCAGGTATCCGTGACAAAGTTTCTGCGACAAAGTTTCTGCAATATATACATCAACAGTGATCCAACTGTGGGTCCTCTGTTCCAGGCCTGCCAACCCTCCCGATTTTTTCGGGATTATACGGATTTTTTACCCATGCTTACGAAATCCCGATAAGACCCTTAATCTCCCGATTTTCTGAAAAAAAAAAAAAAAAATTTTCACCATGAAAAATGCGAAAAAATTATAAAAAGAAAAATCCAAAATAAATAAGACAACTTTGCTGATTATATGATGACTTCCTGTCTTTTCTCCCGCACTTCCGTTATTTATGAATTTATGGGACCCATGTTTTATTCTGTCATTCTTCACTTGATATTCTAATTCTATCATCCATCCGTTTTTTTGGACTTAAAAATAATTCATTGTGTGGTGCCTATTTCAAAGAGGAAGCTTAACGTGACAAAATGGATAAATTTTTAAAAAGATCTGCCGTGGCAACAAATGAGGTCGAATCTGACAATGTTGAAACTCCAACCAAAAAAAAAACAAAAACGTCATAGTCATGCCCATGCTCAACGTTTTAGAAAGGAATATATTGAGAACCATTCGTTTCCTAGATCATCATCCCGTGGGGAAACATTTGCATTTTGCAATCTTTGCCAAACCCACTTAAGCATAGAAAGGGGTGGTTATAATGATATTCAAAAACATATAAATAACTATAACTACTAAGAAACATGCAGCTAACTAACAGCGACAGCATTGAACAGTGAAACTACAAACTAATGCAGCAATGCACTTTGGAAAAGCCGAATGAGAAGTCAAGAAAAGTGGGGCTAAAACCTATATCTCCGACCGGAGCGTCGCGTCTCTTCCCGTTGCTATGAAGGATAGTTATTTTAATTTTAGGGTTTGGGTTAGGTATAGCTTTAGAATTTTCGGA
>MUZC01000097.1:584493-607379 GCA_002072015.1 Radix auricularia | reverse complement strand
TATATATATATATATATATACATATATATATATTTAAAAAATATTTCAATCCTTGAATAATCTTCACTATACTATAATTACAAAAATAAATGCTGGGAGGTGGGTCCACAAAGTAGGGGCAAGTCTTGGAAAGTGTTAATTACAATTACAATAGTTGTCAGCGATTAATTCAAAATAACCCCCTGTGTCATCAATATGCTCACACTTACAGGCCTTTATCTTTATTTTTAGCCCCTTCTGCTCATTTTTTTTTATATCTCTCTACTATAGTAGTATTTCATTGTCACATCCTTGTCTCGTTATATCAAAATTTGTATTTCCATAATAAAAGAAGAAGTAAAACTAAAAGGCTAATAGAGTGGGCATAACTACTAAATTTTCAAATGGGTATACTGGGCACCCGTTCAAAGTTATGTGTATTGTTTCATTTTCTTATCCCTTTAGAGTACTTTGAACTCTACACGAAATGGTAAAAATGGAAACAGATATGAATTTTCATTTGATAGAGTTTTTCAACCTGAAAGCATGCAAGCTGAGGTTTTTGAGGAAATATCACAACTGGTCCAGGTGAGAGCTTATCACATGAAGTTTTAAAATTAAAAGGTGTTGGATTTTGGTGGGTTTTTTTTTCATCACCTTGTTTGTGGCTACCTGTCTTAATCTCTCTCTTGCAGAGTGCTCTTGATGGTTACAATGTTTGTATTTTTGCCTATGGCCAAACTGGTTCTGGTAAGACTTTTACAATGGAGGGTTCATTAAGTGATGAGTCAAAACTTGGAATGATCCCAAGAACTGTGCAGCTTATTTTTAAATCTTGTGCAGATTTAGAGATAAAGGGCTGGCAGGTGAGTTACTAATTTAAAATATTAAGTTATAATTAAGAGTGGCATCTTTTTCTTCACTTACACCATTTTGAACTTAAGGTAATATTTATTTATTTTTAAGTTAACTCAAACATGCATTTAGGATTAGTGAGTTTTTGGTTCCTGCAAGACAAAAATATTTGATTTGTTAGTTGTTTTTTTTATTTTCTTAGTACACTATCCATGCCTCCATGGTGGAGATCTATAATGAAACCATCAGGGATCTCCTTGCTAAAGGCAATGAAAAGCTGGATATTAAACTACAAGGCAAAGGGGAGACTGATGTTTTCATTCCTAAACTGACCATTGTAGATGTCAGATCAGATGATAAGGTATCTATTTCAGATTAAATTATTTTTTTTTAAAATATTAATCCTTATTAATTTAATTATTACATACATATTAGGGCGAAATTTTCAGTTTAACTACATCATACATCTTATTTTCAGCATTAATCAAAATTATCAATTGATTATTCGGTAATTTCTCAAAAGTTAACTATTAAATTTAAGTTAATAGATAACAGTAACAGCCCCCATATATATCATAATTGTTAAAAGTAATAAAACTGTCCCACCAAGAACTGATATAGGTTAGGGTTTGTGGATAATCTATGGGAGAGCAAAATTAAAGGCTATGATTTTTAAAATTATTATTACAGGTCTTAAGCTTGCTTAGAAAAGCTTCTGAGAACAGGTCTGTGGCAGAAACAAAGTGTAATGAAAGGTCATCTAGAAGCCACTCTGTGTTTCAGCTACGACTTGTTGGAAACAACAGTATCACTGGAGAGTCTTGTAAAGGTGGGTACGTTGTAATATTTTTAACTTGGACATGAAAGAACAGGTGTGTTTATTTCAATCCTCCGCCTCAATTATGTGGATAGTTGAAAATTTCCTTCCTTGCCCAAGGAAGGGAAATAACTCTATTTTGCAGCTTAATAAAAAATCAAACTTTGTCCAGCAAAACAAAGATAAATGATAATTTAGTTGAAACTTGAATTAATTAATATATCTAGGTTAAACACATTTGGGGATCTGTGTTATCTGAACTATCTAGGATATTATTCTAGTTTATCCATTATCATGGAACTCTTTCCCTGCCAATCACCAAAATATTTAGGTGATTTCGTCGGGTCAAATTTTTGCCAATCGCTGATATATCTGCCAAAATACGTTTTTGAGTCTTATTTTGTTGCTAAAAGTGTCCCATTATATTTTTTTAAATTTATTAATGAGAGGTAACTCTTTTCTACTTCCTTTCTGTTCAGAAATAACATGTGTTTATATGCAGTAGTGTAAAATTAGCAACAAGTTTCGATTTATTTTTTGAACAAATATATGGCCACGCCTACTCATCAAACTTAGGGATTTATTATAGCATTTATTGCTATCTTTTTAAATTTAAATGTGAACTATTGAAGCAGAAACATTTGAAAAGAACAATAAAACATTAGTTTTGGGATTAATTTAAGATTTCATCCTTATGATACGCTATTAGATGGAAAAAGAGCCGTGGTCACAGTTTGGTTTCTATACAATGAAATAAAGGGAAAAATAATTCTGCCATGGACATTATCCATATAAAAATTGTCATAACTTTAAAACTACATGGAATATTTTCAAAATTTATAAAGCATCTATTTCATATATGAAATTCATGCTGTGATAATTAAAAGTAGAAAATGGGGATTACAGCTGTGCAGACTTTTCTTATTCTGGTAAATTAAAATTTTTCACAAAGAAAATGTAACACACAAATATTAATCACCAAATATTATAATGAAAATTATTTTTTGTTTGATTTTATTGCATTCTTCCTCATAATTGTATTCTTATTCAATTTCCTTCAATATAATATAAGATACATCAATGTTATATTAGATCTTTATGTAAAATTTTACTATATCACACTTATAAAATTATACAACTTTAAAAAATGGCCTTGCACAAACTTCTGAAAGAGTTAAGTGCATAGCTGCATAAGTAATCTGAAAGCTATTAAATTTTGTAAAAAATAAAAATCCTCTTTATTAATGTATTTTGTTTCAAATTCTAAAATACATTATTAGAACTAAGCATATTTTTTATTGTCTTTTAAAAGAAAACACAAAAAGCTATTTCAATTTAATAAGAAAAAATTATTTACATTAAACAAATAGCGTTCATATAAATCTCTGAAGACCTCTTTATGTAATGCATTAAACAAAATTAGTTATTTTACTTAAAATTTTATTTCAAGCTTGTAGTCTTTTTTTTTTTTTTTTAAATCCTGTTTCTATATCTGAAATGATGATAAAGTATATTTATATAGGTTATAATTTTTAATGTTTTGTGTTTGATTTGAAGGCATGCTCAATTTAGTGGACCTTGCTGGGAGTGAAAGAATCAAAGATTCTGGCTCTGAGGGTCAAAGATTGGTGGAGGCGCAGTCAATTAACAAAAGTCTTAGTCACCTGAGTGATGTCATCATGGCTTTAGGCAAAAAGGTGAGATATTGGTAGTTGGTTGTTTTTTTTTAATCTTCCGCATTAGGTCCTCTTGATTTTTTTTGTGGGAATATTAAGCTAATTACTTTATTAGGGAGTGTATTGAACATCTTTGGATCTTTCATTTTAAGTGTAAGTTAGATTAATTAAAATTTTAACATCTGCTAGCAGGAAAAGCAAAGATGATAGATGAAAAATTGAATTTTTAAAGATAACTTAATTAAATAGAAACATCTCAAAATATTCCAATACTGGCCTTAGCATGTAGACATGTTGTTGAACTGGTGTAAGATATTATGTAACCTAAGTTTTTAATTTTTCAGGACAAGCACATACCATACCGCAACTCCAAGCTGACCTATTTGTTGCAAAACTCACTAGGTGGCAACAGTAAAACTCTGATGTTTGTCAATGTGTCCCCTAAAGAAGAATGTTTGACAGAGACGCTTAACTCACTCAGATTTGCCACTAAGGTAAGCAACACAGTTAGGGAGAATGTAAAGTATATTGTATACAAAACGTTTGAGCTACCTGTGTTTGTTTTTTAAAGATTATTTTTAATACCTGTATTGAAAGGTAGTTAGATTTCCACACCCATTTCCAGAATGGACCATAAATGTATTTTAATTTTTTTTTTTTTTTTTTGTTAGGTAAACCAGTGTAATATTGGAACAGCACAGGCAAGGAAATGACCAGGAAAAGATATATTTTGTAGACTTTTGACTTCAGTAACTGTACATAAATATGACTGTCATTGTCAGTCTTTTTTAGTTGAATATATTATTTTATTTATCAATAGTACACCACTTCTTCATGGATATTCCTTTATAAATTTGTTTAGGTAAAGTGAAAATCTAGTTCACCATGTGTAGCTTCAATATAAATAAAATTAATGCCAAAAAGTAGGGAGAACGTCCACATACTACAATTTTTAAATTAGTGTTTAAAAAG
Source organism: Radix auricularia (assembly GCA_002072015.1). Lineage (NCBI taxonomy): Eukaryota > Metazoa > Mollusca > Gastropoda > Lymnaeidae > Radix > Radix auricularia. Next base: position 603,080 of record MUZC01000097.1, on the reverse strand, counting down.
TAACTTAAGTTTTATAGAGGTTGAATAACTTGTGAAACCACTTTTAAATAGAAAAAGGCGTAAGATATACCTGGTTTAAACCAGTTGAGCTGTTGCCATTCTTCAAGAGTTATATATATATATATGTTTGTATATATTTGATACAATTTCTCCTGTTCAACATGCAATAATTGTTTTATTTTTGTACTGAGATTATAGACAGTTGGTCTTGGTAGCTTTGTGACAGCTAATGTAACATGTATATTATAGTGAATATTGTTTCCAGGTTGATAATAATCGTACAGATGTTATATTATATTGTAGCTACTAAACATCATCCCTTAATTTTTGCCTTATATTTGTGCTCATTGTTTATGTCTGTTCTCTCTGTCAATGTATAAAGCAATAAATAAATAATTTTTAGCTGACAAATCACTATGTAATTATGTAGTGTCCTGGGCATCAATGGTGTCTAATTGAGAATTTATTATGAAGCTGGGTTTAAATAATTCTTTGTGTGTTGTATTTCCCTGGCATTTCTGAATAATGAGCTATTCTAGTTTTGAAGGTCTAGGAAATATCTGGAGACCTCAGATGAGGATTTTAAAATAAATGAGAATTCACAATGAGCGTGTAACAATAAAGAAATGAAGAGTATAGTTATCTTACTGTTGTAAATCTGATGCATGAGATCTTACAAATCAAAGTTTATATAATATACCAATATATTTGATAATAATTGTCTTTGTTTACCTATTACATTTTTATATATATTTTTTTCTTTGAGTGATATGTTTATTTTCATAACAGATTAGGATCTTTTAAAAACTGATTTTAAAGAATTGAATAATGAGATGTGACTGTTGTTTGTCAGGCATTACTACATAACAATGATATTGCACTCATGTAAAGTTGCTATCTCTTCATATCTTAATAAATTATTGGTAAAAAAAGAAATAAAATAAACATTGTTCCTTGCCTGTTTTCAACAATCAGATTTTGGGTGGTTTTTAATTTACAGGGTTTCCCAAATTTTTTGGAATGCCATTTTTTATCTAAAAATTATACACTAAAAGTTTTTCAGTGAGTTGTAAAAAACTATGTACAACTACTACAGGTTTAATTACTGCTTGCAGGGTTACCCTGAATTACAAAAGGATATCGGGTTTTATTTTTATTTAATTTTATTGAACATGTCACTGGTCACATGGACAGTTGTAGTGGGGTGTGTGTATTAAATTTGATATATTTACATATGACTTATGTTTAAACTATTACATTTTAATACCCATAAGAAGTCTTCCATAAAGTAAGTAGGTGTGAAGGGGGGGATGTCCTTGGCACAAATATGTTGCCAATATTTTTTGTGAAATGATAACAATTCATACATGTTAAGCTCATAATTACATTTTAGAAGCAATAATATATCATGCGGTATTTTTTTTATTGTCATAATGATGCTTTTTTTTTTTTAAAAATCTACAAATATTTACTGTTGTTTATGTACTGTATTCTAATGTGGCCTGAAATCATGGTACTTGTAAATTGGCAACTTTACCCAACTACAGGGAACAGAGGGCGAGGCCTTGTGCCATCTACACTCTTGTCAGATAAGTAGCTGTCATCGTCTATTCTTAGTCTGAATATTCTAAAGTTGGTGCCTTGTCCTCCAGTGAAATCGAGTGTCCCGGAATGGAAAAGTTGTGCACGGGCGGCCACAAAATAAAGATACGATTGAGGTCTATCGCGACTGTCGCTGATGGTGATTCCGTCTGGCCACTGGATCGTCTCCCAATTTTGGATGAGGGGTTTCTGTGTTTGTATGGTTGCTTTCCCTTCTATGATTCCCTCATCGGCTATGTCTTTCTGGGCATCCCACCTGTGGATGAATGAAGGCAGAATTTTGTTTAAAGATGCTGGTAGAGCTACAACCAGCAATTAGTGAAGAGTCCTTGGCAAGACTTGTGGGGCCCTAATAGCAAGAAAAGATGAATACTACTCACATTATGAAACTGATAATCTATGGCAACAGTAGCCGAATTGAGGCTCGCTTACAATTTACGAAAGGTTTAACTGGTAGATTTCTAGTCAGATTCAATGTCAATAAAATGAGGGGTGAGACTGCAATCACGCTTATAAAAAAGTAAATGGAAATGACGCAAACAAGTTAAGGGTTAGCCTGACCGGACGTTACAAAACAGCGTTCTGTTACATAATGTCAGGCTAACAATTACCTTATTTACGTCTTTTTCATTTACTTCAATGTCAATAAGGCTTCCATGCGGCTCTCAACCATTTTAAAAAAATGTTTAAAATGGCTCTCAGTTGCTACAGGTCTGGCCACCCCTGATCTGGAGGGGGGGGGGGGAATGCTTGACGTCAATAGTTGATAAGCCATGAGTAGATTTATTAGAGTTAAAAAGCTACCAGGACATAAAAGAGGCCCCTATAAATAGCCTAGTACTATAATACTGGTACAGTAGTGGACATAATGCCGCCTGTGGAATCCTACACCAATATTTAAAACATCAATGAATTTATGTCTTAAGTGGATGATGTTGTGCTTGGACTGAAGCTGAATTTTATCTACACCCCATTGGTGTTTCTTTCTTACTAATTTGGCTGTAACCCTGGAAAATTTTAACAATTACTTGCAAAGTAGATGAAGTGACCCTTTCTGTGTATCGTTGGAGAAGTACTTTTTGTGATAGCTGGGGGAAATTAAGCTGTTGTTGTTGTTGTTTTTTTTTAAATTCTTTTTATTACAATGAAACCCTCTTTCTAATTTCAATGAGACTAAATGGCTTAAGTGTGGAATGTGACTATTTGTTCAAGTCGCGCCAAAAACAAACCTAACGTCCAGAAATAATGTTGAACTTACATGTAAATGGCATCAAGACCCAGCGCACCGAAGTACAGTCCCTTTCTACCAAATACCATGGCATCTGAGTTCGAGACCTTGTCGCCCACCAGACGCACGTAGCTTGAGAAGTCCGCGCCTTTTCTCCTTAGAACAAAAGTGGGAATCTGCCACAGCTTTTTGGATCCGAGGGCGGAGTAGTAGACGTAGTTGAAGGTGGGTGACATGGCGATGCCGTTGATGGCAAAAGGCCATGGGTATTGAATTCCATTTATTTTTATGTTGCTGTATGGATTTGATTATATAAAGATAAAACAAAAGTAAGTACAGCTAATCATAGCATAGTGACATATTCATAGTTACAACTCAGCAGTGTTTCAAAAACGTTACTTTTTTTATAAATAAAAAATATGCTTCTTAAATTCTATAATAATATGCACTTAATTTTGAAAGTAAGCTGCTAATGCTAGGGTTTAAATATAAATGAGATTTTAACGACTGCTCGTCTGCTTAAGTCCCAGATTATTTTTTTTAGATAGATTCAAGGCCATTAGTTTAATTGAACCATTAAATCGTCAACTCTTAAATATCGATGATATAAGTTATAAATAAGTAGACTGCCTTATTTACTCAAGAAAAAATCACTTGTTCTTTAACTCATTTTTATCTTCGGAAAAAATAAAATAAAAAAATGTAAAAGGTTTCAGGAAATTTTATCAAACGTTGGCCACAGTGAAAAGTGAAGTAAAGGCAATAATGGTCGCCTCACCTATCTTCATCTGAAAGCATCGAGGCTGGATGTTTAAAGCTCCATGTCTCATTTGTCTGGAAATCAAAGACTACCAGCTGTTCACCTGATGTTTTTTAAAAGAAGATAATAGTAAGTATAAAATAAACAAAAGCTGCGACCTCTGTAGTTAGATATACATATTTGCACAATTTTACCCATTTTTGGAGACATGCGTTTTCTACTCTGTTAATTATTACTTTATTTTATTTTTAATTTTTAAAAAACCAACAGAAACCAGAAAGACAGGAGCATAGCCATAAAATAAATTCACATAATTAGCAACGGCCATGTTCCTGTCAAATAATAAATTATGTATTTAAATAAATGAAATTAAAAAATACGCTCCTTCTAAAAATAGAGAGTGGTTCTTAAAGTGGTGTCCGTTGGCCTCTAGGGCGGGTTTCGGCAACTTTAGAGACGGAAGAGCAAGAAGTTGCAATTTACCTAATTTATAAAATCGGTTTTCAAAGAGCCTTTACAGCGAGTTTTGAAAATAAAATAATATAATTATTCAAATATGCCCATGGAACTGGAGTGTCACATCTTGGCATCGCGAGCCGCAAGTAGCCGACCCTGGCCCTAGGGGATCGCGAAGCGGTTTTGACAGGAACGTGAAAAGCGAACACATATTTATTTATATGAGCTTGAAATCAATGGAGATACCTTTGTAGTGATGAAACAGCAATTAGTCATTCTCAGCAAAACACTTTCTGAACATATTTCCCGAACTACAAGAATTTGACAAACATCATCGTTTTATGACTAACTATTTTGAACTTTCCATAGTGATCTGTCTTTGGAGGACAATAGATTCCAGGAACAGTTTATTGATTTTATAAATGATGTGGGGTGCAAAACATGTTTTTCGTGAGGCTTGTTTTTAGTGATATTCGGAATGAAATTGCTCAGTCCCATCCTGATGTTGCAAAGTTTGGTCTAGGAGACCTGATTTCACTTGTAACCACCTATGATTGTGAGAGGACTTTTTCTACATTACTTAATGTCAAATGTCGAAATATATTATTTACGCGACCAATGACCTGATAGTTGCACTGTTCACAACAAAGCCAAACACAGTAAAACTATTTCCGACAAAGCACATGTAACCATCCCATTTAAATTGTTAATAAAATTTAACTATTACAATCATTACAAAGTATGTAATATTTTCTGAATGCATAATTGAATTTTTTTAAATATTTATTACACTTGTTTAAAGGGGAACACGAGCTATCGTAGAACCCCCTCCCCCAACACGCAGGCAAAATGAATGCCATTAATTTTTATGTTGCTGTATGGATATGATTTTTTAAAAAATAACAAAACAAAGTAAACTACTCCTAATTATAACAAAGTGACATATTCATAGTTTCTACACAACATAGTTGCAGAAGCGTTAATATTTTAAAATATAATTTGAATTTATTATCATGGGTATAAATATTATGTTTGCCTGCTGGCAGGGCCAATCTTAGCAATTGCGGGGCCCTTTGAGGCTTAATATGCGAAGCGGATTGCACGGAGCCCAGTTTGGGTAAGGATAATGAAGTAAGGATAATAATTGAATATTAAGATAGGTGGGGCTTTTGAACCCGCGAGGCCCTTTGCGGGCGCATAGGTTGGAGTGGCCCAAGACCAACCATTCCTGCTGGCCATTCAAGGTGTGAACAGATGAAAACGCTTTGTGGTGTTTACCTTTTGTGTCAGAAATGTAGGCGTAGCGTACTCCAGTCACGTGATCAGGGTCAACGTAGTCCAATACGATGTCATTGATGAAATTTGAGTCGCGTGACACAACCGAGTCGGGGAATACGTGACTTCTCAAAATGTGACCGGAGCGCCGCGTGTCGAAGACGACCAGTTTGGCTGGACACAAATTGGACGGGTGATCTGACGTCACGCCAACTCGTCCGATGTCAATGACGTACAGATATCCAGTCCTGTAGCAAAGAAATCAATACGAAATGTTACATATTTTTTAAAAAAATATTTTAAAGACAGAATTTTCAAGGGAGAAAACGTTAAAAAAATATTTATTATAAATCAATTTTTAATTAATTTTAATTAGTTACAATTTCGGAGTAATTTTGCTGTTGCCTAACAATTTATTTGAAATAGGAAGGTTTTCGACATAGACAAGCCTGACTGTGATAATAGTATTAATAAGGCTCTTCGAAATTAGCTTTAACTAGGATTAATGTTCGCTTGGTTATTTAAAGATTACTGAAGATAGTAATATTTTGTACACAACAGGTTACGGATATCTTAATTTTTAATAGAGCGTTTTCAAAATTATTTCTAAAAAATATTAAATGGAAGGCCGAATCCTTAGTAACCTATAATAATACCCCAAAAATTATGTTATTGAGAAAGTTGCTAACCTGGGTTCTAGTGCCATACTCATAGGGAGCTGCAAGGCGTTACAGTCTCCCAGTTTGTTACCGGCCCAGTCTGGGAAAGGTCGCAGGAACGGTGTACCGTTTGGACCCTCTTTGTGCACCGTGTTTAGACCCGAAGGTACGCCTTAAAATGGGGGATAAAACATAATAATGTTTCAAACAACTCTAGCGACCAAAAATACTTTTACAGATATCCATATTTTATTCAAAGTCTTTATTAAAACTCAAATCGTGTTCCACTTTCGGAATCCGCGTACCTGACGTCGGATACTTTCAAAACAAAAAGTGCACACCTTTCAGATGTGGTTTCAGCAAACTGGTGCCTGGTTAGCCGTATGTGACTTATTTAAGTTGTAATTATTTTTCAGGGCTGTACGTATTTTGGTCGAGTGGCGTTTTCGGCAAAACACTGGTGTTTTCATGGTGGTAGACATCTCTTAACTTCGATAAGATGCTGCCACCAAATTCAGGTCTGTTGCACGATATATATGCTCTCTACTGTATCTTGGTAGTGAACAGCTTATTTTTCCATACTCCATGTGCACTTATATTTTTAAATGTTAGACAATGGTCTCAAGAGTAGTTTTAAATCACGAATTTTTAAGGTCTTACAGTATTTATAACTTTCAAACGTGGCCGCGGATCTTTAAATTATGAAAAGTGCCCATCAAATTTTGACAAGCATAATATAATATCTGAGATCTGTTTTTGTTGAGTGTAAAATTTTGCACAAAAAATGAATGCTGTGCAACTATGGAAATGTTTTTTAAAATATATTTTGCACGCGGACCATTGAACCTTAGTGGGAACATTGGCTGTGACGTCAATTTTTTTTTTATAATAAAATTCTCTCATATAAATGATCTATAGATCTACGGATATATTCTAGATCTATATATTTTAACAATACATTACTTTCGCAATTTAATGAACTTAAACTTGAGCCTTAAACTTGGACACAGGTCAAAGCTACATAACGTCTTTATTAACAACGAACAATTAATTTGTAAATGCTACAAAGAGCAACCATTATGCACATTATAATGAATTGCGGGGAAATATGGTTATCATTGAGTCTTTGAGCCACTGTGCCTGTAAACTAAATACATAAAAGGTAATGAGGCTACCGCTATTGAAAAAAATGATAAGGTTTTTTTTTTTTAAAGTTTATACATTATTTTTCGACATAGATTCAGGTGTTCTTACAGTGCTAAAGACTGTAATGGAAAAAAAAATGACCGAACCTTTCGCAGCCCTGAGACGTGGGACTGTGACATAAACAACATCTCTAGCGGCGTCGACCTGGATCGCTGACATGTGGCACAGGGTGGGGTCGTAGTCCCCGCTCTTCAGGTAGTCCGACCTCATCGTCGAGTTGGGAGGCCACTCCCAGTCCATTGTGACAAACTCAAAGACAACTTCACATTGCCCTGGGAGGATGTGCAGGAGCACCAAGGACGCGGTGACGAATATCCAGCAAAACATGTTCATTTAACCTGGCGAAGAGAAATATATTAATAAACATGCAGGGCATTTCTGTTGCTGGTAGAGCAAGAGGGCGGCAACGACTGTTATTTGGGACATACAAAGAAACGGCCACTCCAAGATTGGTCTCTCTAGTCCCACCAAGATCTACAAACTAACAAGGTAAATCCATCGTCTTTCACAGATGGAGGGATGTCATACAAAGATCTAGAGTAATTTGACTTTTTGTAATTCTTCGAACTAACAGTTTTCTCTTGGAAGGATTTTCTCGCATGGAGTCTTCAGGCCATTTACACATTTTTTCTTCATTATTTGGGGGAACATTCTGTACAACTCATTGCAGTCCCCCCTATAAGAAATCAGCTATCTCTCTCTCCCTCTCGGCCTTCTCTCTCTCTCTCTCTCTCCCTTTCTCTCTCTCTCTCTCTATCTCTCCAACTATTTCCATTTAAAAAATTGAGCTTGTTAAATGTATACTTTTCTGTGAGGGAGAGAAGTTTGAAAGCTCCCAAAAATTAATTTTTTAAAGTTGTACGGTGCCGAAATAGAAAATGCAACCCAACCCAACAGTGATGCACCATCGTCTCACGAGACGGAAGGATGCCGAATATACGGTGCCGAAAACACACTTTTGCACACTAAGTGTCGGCGGCCATTTTTGAATTTTCAAACATTCATATTTTAAAAACTACTAGTGGTAGAATAATAATGTTTGTTGTTCTGTTCTAATGAAGATAAGCCCTAATAGGGGAGTATTCAAATTGAATGTAGTTATAATTTGAAATTTCATTTAGAATACCTATTTCTAACATGAAAGTATATAGCGTCATTACTACTTTCTATTGAGAAATTGAGAAAACTTTATATTTTTTTCTTTTCAGGATAAAATAATTTTTAAAATAGAATATTCATATAATAAAATATTATTATCACCCTAAATCATAATTTTTAATTTTTAAAAATATTTTTTTTTTTTTTGCTAAGTCATTTTAGTAAACATTTATGGATTCCGGATAACATTTTGATTTTTTAAAAAAACAACTTTTTTTTTTCGGCTTTAAATTGTTGTTAACATATAACTGCTACCGTAAAGTGTTTTGAGCTAGAAAACGGGCTAATAGCAAGATGCACATCTGACTAGCAAATTAAAAAATTAATAAACAGGGAAAATGTTCGTAAGAATAATGTATTTCAACGTCTCACGGTCATTGGTTTATTTCTTGCTGAGCACAGCTTGGCCTTTCGAAGTTAAGTCCATAAATTGCACCAGACACACAATTGAAGCTTTTTGCTTCTCGTTGAATAGCTGGAAAAGTTTGATCTAATTTTGAAGAAGCATAGTCGAAGAATCAAACTGTTGAAATTCATGATCACAAACTTGGGAAGGCGAATTCAAAACGATCACATTTCGTTGATGTTAAATAAGGTGAGGAAAATTATTGGAGAAATAGTAAAATCAGCTAAATACGTTTCAATAATTCTTGATTGCACACCAGACAAAAGTGATCAAGAACAGTTGTCACTGACAATTCACTATTGGACTATATGCAAGCCGAGGTGGTCGGATATTCTGAAGTAATAAATGACCACTTCATAAGTTTTCGCGAGAAAGGGGGCGCGACCAATCAGTGGCGTCGCTAGGGGAATGCGGAGGGGGCGGGCCGCCCCGGGTGACACCATTAGGGGGGTGACACCAGACCGTAAAATTCTACATATTCTCGTTATTTGGAACTGGAAAACTCGGAGAATTTCTATGGGTTAAATCATGAGGGGGTGACACCATGAGCTACCGCCCCGGGTGACACCATGAGCTACCGCCCCGGCTGACAACAACCCTAGTGACGCCTGTGCGACCAATGTTCCTTTAAGCTGGGTGACCGCGCAGATATCTGATCGACACCGCTCGGTAGTTAGCAATTACCGCGCAGCAAACTTGATATATTATATACCACAATTCGTGTGCAAGTTGCATAGCATCCACTAGTACGGGTGAACGAAACTTAGAGGGTACATTAGTTTAAATAAGGATGTTTTATTACAACTATGATGCAGGACAATAACATACACACGAGAACTTTTGGAGAAAGCTATTAACTGAATTTTGATGAAGCAAGAAATATTACGATTTAGTACATTGACGATTACACGAACATTTTGGTTTAAACTATTGACTGACGGGAATGTTCAAAATGTTGATAAAGTTTGCCTCATATTGTTCTAACACTTCGCCCACTGATCAAACGTATTAAGCTAATGGCAGTAATAAAGTCTGAGTGAGAGACAGAAAATTACGACAGCGCTTCTGGTAAATTACTGCGTTACAAACTGGATATGAAAGTCCCGAGTCCATTAACCCTCTACAATGGTGGAAACTTAGTGAACACCGATATCCGTTAATGTCATTCCTTGCCAAGACCGGTTTGTGGATACCAGTTACCTGAGTTCTATAGGAATGATTGTTAAGCTCGGCTGGTTATATTGTCAATTAGACCCGCTCATCACTTGACCAAATAATGTCAAAACGCTTGTCTTTTTGTGTAGTGGGTAAAAAGATGACGTAAAGAGGAAAAGTAACAGTGTAGATTTTAATCAAGAACATTTAATGAGTGTTACTTATGACTCTATGACATCATAAATTTTAATTTTTATCTTTAATCGAAATAAACGATTAATTGATCATTAATTTTTTAAGAGTTAACGATTAAATTTAAAATAATCGTTAACAGCCCTAATGTGTGTGTATATATATATATATCATTACTCTAATGGTAGAGCAAACAATTATTCCGGATTTGTACATGGATATCCAAATAAGACGATGGAGTGTTTAACACACACACACACAAATGTAAACACACGAACGCACACACAGCACTCGCGCCTACACTCACTGGCATAAATGCGTATACTCTGGTTGCAGGCAGTAAATAAAATTACACAATTATTTGTGTCTGGTTGTAGGCAGTAAAAAACATATTACACAAACTATTTGTGTAAGAAGAAAATAAATGTAAACTTTATTTATGAACTAATACAAATAATAGTAAACGTTTCGGCTAGTGCCTTCATCAGTACAATAACATAAATAATAACTTACATACATCTTATAACAAATTATGTGATGAAAAATGAAAAGAAAAGAAAAACAAAAACAAACATGGACACAGAATATATGAAAAAGGAGGGAGGAAGTTGAAGTATCTAAAGTTACAGGCAGTGGTAGCGTTTTAAAAGCTTCGCTAAAGTTTGCATGAACCAGATTTATAATGACTGACTATACATTGCAAGGGGGGGGGGAATTTATTTCTGTTCTGAAATTTTTCAGTTCCGTAAGATTGCTTGATATATGTGACCTGTAAATTGAATAACATGTGTTATCAGGAACGATAACGCATCACTTGTCATAGGGTATTTATACACTGTATCATAAGACTCGGTGTATCATACCTCATAGCGTATTCTTACAATGTATCACAAGACATGATGTATCATACGTCTTAGGGTATTGTTACACTGTATCACAAGGCATGGTAAACATGTCATTGAGTATTAAAAAGGCATCGTGTACAAATCTAATGTGAAGGAAATAACGTTTAAAATATCTTGGGGAATAACTAATTGAGCTTTCCAGTGTTTGGGGACATATTAGTTTATGTACAATACAGTTACGAAACAGATGCTTTTCAAAAGTAAACTAATGGAGCGTTTCATTGACATTTTATCCCTAATGAAAGGGAGCGAAGTCAAGTGGCATGCCACTTTGTTGATTAAATACGCTAGCTTTAATTATAAAATGTACTGTGAAAATATCTACACAACAATATATGTGAAAGTAATTTCATTAGATCAAAGCTTTGTTAAATTCAAAATTACTTTCATTTTAAAAATCGATTTTTTATTTGATCTAAATATTTCTAAATTGATTATTTAGGTTACTTGTGATATAAAATTTAAGTAATACAAATTGAAAAATTACTACAATTGAATAGAAGTTAAGGACATACATAGTTATAGGTATAATTTACTAGATTAGTTCCCCTAAGTCTTAAGAAAAACGTAATATAAAATAGGTGAATAATGGTGCTTTTCAGTGCTCTTATGACATGAATGAAAATTCCAAGCGCGTTAAATTTGAAGATACAAGTCATATAGATCTAGATCTATATATAATATACACATAGGAGTTAAATGCTACGGGGAATGTCGGATAAAATGTGACAGTATTTGATTGTGCGTCTCATACTTTCCTAAAACAAATTAATTTAAATTATGTAGGAATCTTATTTCAAATCAGAATAATTGAAAAAAAAAACAACAACAAAAATTTCCTAGAATTGTTATAGAATTTAAAAAATAACTTCCATTTAGCTAACCACATTATCTGCATTTAAAATCAATCTTAACACTGACACTTCATTGTAATGTATAGCATTTCTCTTTAATTCAACTATAACAGCTTGTCAGAGAATATTTTGTTCTTAACGTCTTTTTTGACAGAACACAATATTTTTTAAGCTAAAAATTATATTATATGTGTTAAAACCCGTGACATTTCTTTATATTACATATCTTTACACCTTATACAAATTCAAAATATTCAGTTCCCGAAGATTGTTTGATGTATGTGAGAAGTAAATAGAATAACTTGTTCGTTGTATCACAAATGATAGCGCAGCACGTGCCATAGGGTATTATTACACGGTATAGTGTATCATAGAGAATCATACGTCATTGGGTATCCCAATGCGTGGTGTATTATGTTTTAGTAAGGATATCCCAAAGCGTGGTGTATTATGTGATAGTCATGGAGTATCCCAAAGCGTGGTGTATTATGTTAATGTCATAGAGTATCCAAAAGCGTGGTGTATTATGTTATTGTCATAGAGTATCCAAAAGCGTGGTGTATTATGTTATAGTCATAGAGTATCCAAAAGCGTGGTGTATTATGTTATTGTCATAGGGTATCCAAAAGCGTGGTGTATTATATTATTGTCATAGAGTATCCAAAAGCGTGGTGTATTATGTTATTGTCATAGGGTATCCCAAAGCGAGGTGTATTATGTTATTGTCATAGAGTATCCAAAAGCGTGGTGTATTATGTTATTGTCATAGAGTATCCAAAAGCGAAGTGTATTATGTTATTGTCATAGAGTATCCAAAAGCGAGGTGTATTATGTTATTGTCATAGAGTATCCAAAAGCGAGGTGTATTATGTTATTGTCATAGAGTATCCAAAAGCGTGGTGTATTATGTTATTGTCATAGGGTATCCCAAAGCGTGGTGTATTATGTTATTGTCATAGGGTATCACAAAAAATGGTGCATCATACATCACGGGACACTACAAAGAATTTCATATATTAAGTCACAGTATATCACAAGGCATGGTGTAGAAATATAACTTATTTAATTATACGATATTAGGTAAGACAAATCCAATAAGAAGGAAACAGCCTTTGAAAATCAGGATCTCGGAATTAATATTTGAACTTTCCAGTATTTGGGGACATATATTAGTTGATGTACCATCAAATTTATTAAACAAATACTCCATAAAATAACAACAACAAAAAATATTGTTGAAAGTAATGGCTCCACGATATTCTTGTGTAAACTCTGGTACTTCGGTATACGTCCGCTTTGGTATAAGTCCGACTTGGTATAAGTTCTGGTTAGACACGAAAATCTTTGCTTGGTATACGATATTTGTTTGGAATACAACCCATTTGTATGGGGTCGTCCATAAATTACGTAACACGATTTTAGCAGATCCCACTATCATCAAATGTTGTCAACAACTATTAGCCCCCCCTCCCTTTTTAAAAAATACAACAAAAAATATGACGTAACAAAATATCGTCATCCCTCCTCATAAACGCCCTATTGCCTATTTGAAAATGAGAATATTTCAAATCACTTAATTGTTATTCAAGTATGTATTTATTTTAGTGCCGTGGGCGCTGAAGCCTTATAGCTGTAGTAATAATAGCACACCGCGCGATACTCCAGTGTTGGTACCAGTTGCTACCATAAAGTAAACAACTCGCGCAATGACTCTAACATGTCAGGAAATAGTGTTTTTTCTCGTAATTTTATTTTTTTGAAGGACAGCATTTTTTTTTTTTTAATTCTAAGTTTTTTTTTAAATTTATGTATTTCAGTATTAAGCGGTGCTGAAAGTAATTTTACACAACAACATCAATAAATGCGTACATATGTAGATAACAATGTGATTTTTTCCCTGTGAAAGGATTAATCATTTTCTATTTTTTGTAGTAAAAATACGTTTGGTGTGCGTCTAAGTGTCTGTATAGGAGTTAAGGACATTTAAACCAAGCTCCACTGCTTATATCGAGGGGGGGTGTGGTTGCGCATACGGCCGTGGGCACGAAAATATGAGGCGTGGAAGTTTAAATTATAATAACTTGCGGCCGTCATATATTTGAAATTTGGCTCTATATTATGTAAAGTTGTAAATGAAACAATTAATATTCATGTACACTCTTAAGCACTTGTTATTACGAAACAAATTACGACTCCGTCAGCTGTAGCGTTGGCTGCGGTGTTTAGCGCTCATAGACATTGAAATAGCTTTGTGCAAGATCTCTTAAAATATGAGACTCGTTGGTTCTCCTCATTTGGTTGAGACATAGAGAACGCACTTTGATTTCATTAATTTACTGTAGACATAGAAAGTAGCTGTGGAGTATCACAAGTTTTGCAAAATAGCAAGAAACACCCTAGTGTTGCTTGGAAGCACGTACATGAGCCAAGCGTAATTTTCAATAATGAAAAATCTTAATAATAAATATCGAACCCGACTGGTGTACACTAATCTGGCGTCAGGAATACGACTGCTGTTCTTGTGTGAAATTATGTTAGGTTAAAAATGTAAATGGAAAAGACGTTAACGGAGTAAGGGTTAGCCTGACAGGACGTAACAAAACAGCGAACGTTCTGGCTAAGAGCCAGAGAAGAGCCTAAGGGTTGCGCATCCCTGGTTCTAAGGAACGAGCATTTCATTGAGATTGTGTCCCTAATGCAAGGGAACGAAGTCAAATGGCATGCCACTTGAATTGCTATTCAAACTCTACGGGAAAATAATTTATTGTTCTGTAATTTGCTAAACATCAATGAGTAGGATGTTTTTTTAAAATAAATTCACAGTTTCATTAATTTTAAATGACTTTGATTTTTAAAAATGTATATTTTGTTCTGAAATAAGTATTTCTAATTTATATTATTAGTTTACTTTAAATATAAGATTTAAGTAATACATATATATAATTTCAAAACGATATGGCTCATATAATAGTAACGAATTATGTAATCGAACTTTTAAAACGAAAGATCATTAATACATTTTCATAAGTTTCCCCTCCTAAATTGTTTTTTACGTAAGGATTAATATGAAATAGGTCAGAATTGGTGCTATTTAGTGCGGTCGGTGCTGACAGGAAATACAAATTTAATGCACGTCAAATATATGTGTATATATATACACACATATATAACATATGTGTGTGTGTTTGGATGTGTGTGTGTGCAGTGGCGTCACTAGGGGTGCGGTGGGGGCGAGTCGCCCTGGTTGACGCCATCAGGGGTGACAACAAAATGTAAAATTATGTATGTTCCTGTTATTTTGCACTGGAAAACTTGGAGGAGTTTTATGGGTTTCACCATGAGGGGGTGAAACCATGAGCTACCGCCCCGGGTGACGCTTCTTGCACTTCTTTGAAATTACAAATCAAACAAATAAATAATATCAAAATTAAATATTTTAAACAAATTTAAGCAAGTAGAGAGAGATTGATATTATGACGATGAATGATGATGGTGGGTAACATTGCGCAGCAAATAACTGATTTTATGACTCTTCTGATGTTGGGTGCGCCGTATCCAAGATTTTATTTTCAGCGCCCGCAGAAATGGTGATTGGTAACTGCAAAAGTTCTTTCTTCATTTTTATTCTAAATGACCTTATACGGCTGCATCCCACCGTCCAGATTGTTGCAGAATTACAGAGATCGTATCAGATCATCGTCATTTTCCCGTGGAAGTGCTTGCGCCTCTTTCAATCACCTGCTTATGGTCGAGAGCCGTTCTTTGATTGGGCCAGGGTCAGAATGCTCTTTCTCTCCCTCTTCCGAATGATCTTCCTCTTCGCTAGTTGCCTTCTTTAGTTCTTCTAAGTCCTCTTCACTTAGTTCTTGGGAGTAGCAGTCAAGCAGTTTGTTAAAATCGTCCGTAGTCATGTCAGCAAATCCTTCACCACCAAGAATGGCAGCCAACTTCACAGCCCGTTCTACCGCAGAATGCAGGATTGCGGCAGACGTGAATCCTTCGTCATCGTAGACGATCTCAGGCCACAAGTTCTTCTAGCTGGTGTTAATGTGGAAGGCTTCATCTCTTACAACGCCTTCTGGATATTTTAAAGGCACGTAACAATCGTGTTGATGGTGGAAATCCGCGATATAAACATATTGAAAAACCCGTGAAGTAGCGAATTCGTGATAATCGAACCGCGAAGTAGTGAGGGGTTACTGTGTATGATTTTAGTACAACAGCTAATCTACCGGACATCGAAAGTGTACCTTTAAATTAAAATATTCAAACTTTAAGTATTTCATTTAGCATCGTCAAGCCATGGCTATTTTACCGCACGTGTACAAAATTGAAATAATGAATTCCAGCCTACCTGATTTATTCAAGTTTGTAAGATATACCGGTATTTAGTTTCGAAGTTACCCTGCTTAATGTAATAACTTTAGTTCGAATATTCCTTACAACTGTCATAAATAAAGCAAGCTGCGAGAGCAGCTTCTCTAAAATTATGTTGATAATAAAAATAAATACAATTAGTAATGAATACATCAAGATTGATTAATCTAAAGCTAATTTTGCTGCTTAATATGGTATAGCTAACAACATTAAGTTATCAGAGAATTAGCCACAAGTAAAAGTGCTATTTTAAAAACTTTTTTAAATATGAAAAAATAATTGTAGATCTACTTCTTTCTAACATCAATTATTTTGGTATCTTCATTATTACGTTCAAATAAAAATTATAATTTATTTATAGCACCAACATATTTTCCGGGTGGGGACGGTTGAAAAGATTAGTTCTACCGTTACTCTCGCTACGTCGCTGGCCGCTGGGCTAACAACTGAAGGCACTGATGAGAACATTGATGTCTACGCATCAACACAACATTCTTCGCAAAAAATAAATAAACAACTGACAATGTAACTTTAAGGTGAAACTTACGTGTTATTCAACCTTCCCTAAGATAGGTTCCTTTATTGTGCACGGGACTCAAATCCCTCGACAAAAGTTCTTGGGTTTTATTACCTATCACGGCCAGATAAAGTTCTTTACGCGGGCGTCCATAGTAAATAAATTATTGGGAACAGAGGTCTTTTGGCGGGGGCGGGGGATATACAAAGTGAACTTTTGTGGTTTATCTTATGACCTATTTAAATTAAGTTATAAAAAAAAATTGTTTCTTTCATTATTCTTATTACACATTTTAACAAATTTGCTTTTAAAAATGATTTTTAAGAATTCAAGCACCGGGGGCACCCTCTTAAAACACCCCAGATTCTATAGCCCCTAGTTTTACAAGCGCTAGAGAACACTGTTTAGTTGCACTTAAAGTCCTCAAGGGATTGTTATCAGTTGGCTGAGGCATGTGCGTTCTACTTACATTTTGACTTACAAAAGTGGTTCACAACTGAAGATCAGTTTGCTGCGTCATGACACGGCCAACTTTTCATAGGTAGATTTAAAATGGGGGTGACTTTTTTTTATATATATTTTTTTTTTGCTCTTAGCATTCGCTCACTAATAAAGATCTTATTAAATTAAATACAACATTAATATGGCAGTTAAATAACAATATCTAACTAACAATCCATTATAGTAAATTATAGTAAAAATGCAGCTTGCAATTTTACACATCCCTTTTTTTTTTCCAAATGCTCTTTATAGTCTAAATATCTTATGCAGACATAAATTAAATGGGGAACAAGTTGAATATCTGGTAGGATCTTGAATATAATTCAGGAATAAAAGGCTATATTTTAATGTATTATGTTTCGTTTTTTATATGAAAATCAATCAATTAAATCTCATTATATTTGCCTATGGGGCCGTCCATAAATGACGTCACGCGATTTTGGCCGATTTTTTACCCCCCCCCCTACATCACGCGTCGTCACAAAATCGTCGACCACCCCTCAAAAAGTACGTCACAAAACTTTGACCCCCCCCCCCCAAAAAAAAAAAAACCTATATAAAATTTCTATTTGAAAATAAGAAGGTTTCAAATCATTTTTTTGTCATTAAAATATTTATTTAGTGTAGGTCTACATTTAATAATAAAAGCATGAGTGTAACCCAGTGATTCTCAAACTTTTTCGTATCAGACGACCGGCAAGAATTTTTCCATTTCACCAGGTACAATGCATTCTTTTCCCGTTTTGACATGAATTTCCCTGTACTTATTTGATAGCATAATGAGCCCCTATACAGCTTAAAGCCCTATAAGATTAAGTATGAATTCGGATTGTTTTATCTATTACATTTTAAAAAAAAAAGATAAGTTGCCATGGCATAGCAAGACAGCTAACGAACAATGCAGCGGTAATGTCAAAAACCATTTGATGTGATTAACCTTCGCGATTAAGCTCGCGAATGTGACTATTGATATTACAAGAATCATTGCATTGTTTATAGACCTAGAATATATAGATACAAGACAATTCCTCAAATTGATTTCGATATTCTAATGGCAGTTTCCCTTCTAAGTATATGCACATCAAAGGCATTTGATCTAAAATTATCACATTGATATCGCGTCATGTTTTCTAAAAATTATTAGGTATGCGCTAAAAGAGGAAAATGGCCCATTCTGTATGAACCCCACATTTGTGCAGGAAAGTAGGGTGTCATCTTGTGCGTCACAAAATACAATAATTCTTGCAAGTAGAGGGCTGAAATATTATGACATTATTAAAATACCCAACATTATCATAACTTTTAACTCCGAAGCTCACAAGTTTGTTTGTTTTTT
>MUZC01000097.1:555910-584187 GCA_002072015.1 Radix auricularia | reverse complement strand
TAAAAAAAAAAAAAAAAAAAAAAAAAGTTGTAACATCCTTAGATTAGATTTTATTTTAATGCATTCAAATTAAGCATTGACTATAAATCATTACTTGTAACTTCTTTGTTTATATAAAAAAAAAGTTATTTTAAAATAATACTTTTTTAAAATAACATCAAAGGGTCAAAAGGGAATTTTTGGGGGTAGTGCAGACTCATTTAGGACATATATCATCCACTACACTCTACTAGATATATTCAAATACGTCATGTGTACGTGTACGCTTGGAACATATGCCCACTATTGAACTGGTTCCTTCCAGAAAATACATTTGTTAAATTTGTTATCTATGTAGATGTCTTATTTACGTACTATACGAAGACATGTAAATCCAAACTACTTTCATTTATATTGAAAAAAGTGACAATAATCTAAATCAACATGACTTGACTGTATCAAGTATCCTTTCTGTCAAATTTAAAATAAATGCCTTAAAACTGAGTTCGGAAGAAAGTTGTTTTGTGCTCCTCTCGAATTGCGATGTCTAGAATTTGATGCATTCAATAAAGTTAGTGAATACTTTTGACTAATTTTAAATGGACACATTTATTATTATATTTAGAATGGCCAGAGGCGTTTGACCAAAAACCAATCGAAAAACTATAGCAAACTTAAAACTTTTATTATTGTATCAAATAGATTCCCCTCCCCACACTCACCCCCCAAATGGATATTCGGTGTCGTTTTGACTTAAAATATCAACATATAATCCTATTCAGATCTTTTTAGAAACTTGTCCTGTTTGTAAACCTCACCAGTAGCAGTTTCGGGGGGGGGGGGGATAACGGAAAAAAAGTTCGCAGACTCCTGCGCGAGTGAACGATAACTGCGGTTACATCACAAACGCTTTGATGTCAACATCAAACGACGCAGGGTTACAATTTCCTATGTTCTCTTGTGAATTCTCAAACTTAAGAATTATAATTATATTTTTTTGTCTTGTTAACTTACGCCAACCGGCGTCTGATGGCCAATTGACCGGCACTCTGAGAAGCATTGAATTTTTTAAAAAAGTCATTAAATAAATTTTAAGTGACCAAATATTTCAGTGGAAGTTTTATTTAAAGTTACCCTTTCGATGTGACGTCACATTTCTTCAACCCCGCTCCCTCCCCCACGTCACGCATCGTCACAAAAGTGGGACCCCCTCCCCCCCCCCGGTGCGTGACGTCATTTATGGACGGCCCCTATGCCTACCATTATCACAGTGAGAGTGCGCGCTTTCAGACTGGACCCAACAGTTAAACAATTCACATCCGTTAATGCCTCGCACTATCAAGTGCTTAATATTCATGTGGGTGTAATGACTGTAATCTAACAGCTTGATGTAGTTTAAGCTTTAGGTACCAGTCAGAATAAATACCACATTGAGTTTCCTACATTACTACGAGGATCTACCAGTTGTAATTGTAGAAATAATTGTCATGATTTTTATACTTAATTTTATCTTTTTTTAAAAAATGAAATTGGAGTTCTCCTTAAATTAGGTACATATTCTTTGCTTAATGGTATGCCGTTGTTCAAAATTTCAGATACCCTTAGAGACTTAGATGTTATTTTAAATAAAAGAAACTTACGAACTTTGAATAAATTACACGATTCATAGGTAGATCTACACCAATGGTCACGAGATGGCTCCGATTTACTTTCCAAGGTGAAAGATGGTTGAATAAAAAAAAAATTGGAAGGCTTCTACGATCTATTACCTTCTAATTAATGCGATTTCATAGTTGTGTCCCTTGATTACGTAAAGAAATACCGGATCAGACAATGATCTTTCCATGCTAGAGATCGGGTAAACCCGATTAAATAACGCTCACAAACATGGCTGGTCCGTAAATGACGTTACGCATGGAAAGGGGGGGGGGGGGTCTTCCACGCATTTGTTAACTAAGTTTTGTGATGCCGTGTGACGAATGGGGTGATTGGGAGTGAAACATCGGTCAAAGTCACGTTACGTCATTTATGGACGACCCCTTATTATCATTTAATTTAGTTCAACAGCTTAAACACCCATAAAATACAAGAGTATGAATATATTTTAAATTAGATGAACATCTTGTCTATATCGCCTAAGCGTCCGTCCATAAAGTACGTCACGCTGTTATGCACAATTTTTTCCCGCCCTTGTCACAAATAGCGGGACTCCCACCCTCCCTCGCCCCCAAAAGTACGTCACACTTTCTAATTTAAAAAAAAAAAACCTAATAAAAACATTTTATTTAATGCTTAAAATACATTTCACTATTATACTATATTAAAATGTACAATCTCCACTTAAAAGTAGGAATGTACCGGATTGAAAACTTTGAAATCCGGCCTGAGCCGGAGTCAGATTTGTTAAAATGGCTGGTCCAGATTTGTGGAGCCATTATGAATATATATAAATTAGTGCTCTAACGGCCAGCCGGATTTATTTGGCGAAATCCTTACGGATGGAGCCGAAATCCGGTACACCACTACTTAAAATAACTATCAGATAATTAAAATGACTTTTATAGTAGAATAGTTAATTGTCAACAGTTGTTACAATTACAGTTATTCAATGAAACAATAACTCAAACTAGATCGAGTTTGAAGCTAAAAATTGCAAAAATGAGAATTAGACTGCACAATTAAATAATACATATCATTATCTGCTACCTTTTCCTTTACGGTGGGTGAGAAATAGTTTTACAAATCTTCCAAGTATGCAATCTATTGACACAGGAGAAGTCTGTAGTTTAGCGAAACTTGACCTCACGTTTAGGGATTAAATAATAAAAAGGAAACAAAACAATTTGACTAAACCCTAAAATAAAAATAAGAGAAAAGAATAGATTGACAAATTAAGTGACCAACTCTTGTGTTACATTGAATCTGTTTATTATGGTCATTTGAATTTTATTTAATTCAAAAGTATTTACTGGACATCCTCCTACCATGGTGAAGTGAAGTGTTCATCCATAGTCACGACTGGCATCAATCTTTCACCTTCATCGTTTCCTTGAAGGATAATTGCAAACATCCTCATCTGGCCACACAACAGCTTCTGTGTGTGCATTTTCTCTGCTGGCAATAACTGCCATGGGTTCTCTTTGCCTTCTATGAGTGATTCTCAAATGACGGATGCGTTTTTATCTGAGTTGATTCTTGAACAGTTTGGGTGTGCACATTCTCCTAAGCCTGAGCTCTGTGTTGTCCTGCGTGTTTCTTCAACATTTTTTGTGAGCCAAAATATAAGTGACATATAAATTCCGAGGAACACCTTTAACGAACCCGAACCGTTCATGGTGAAGAAAATATTTTCAGTCAATTTTAATTGTAAGCTCAATTTGAAAAATTTTTTTTGTTTCATGTAACTATTGAATAATTGTCCGAATAAATATCTACGCGCACAGCATCAGCATAAAACAAAATCAAGGGTGGCTGACGGGGCCCCCATCCGTTGGTGCCCCTGAATAACTTCCTGGTTGTCAACCCTAGGTGGCGGGCCTGTGCATTTATAAATTTCCATGCCATCTAATCTTATCTTAGATATACAGACGCTCCTTCTATGCAGCAGATAATTGCGTCCACAGACCATGAGAGATGGTCTGTTGGCAAGTGATGCAGCGGTCACAGGCCACGGCTATAGGGGTTCCACGCATTACCCCAGCCGCCTAACTATGGTCTAGTTAGGTACCCATTCGGAGCTGGGTGACTCGGGTACTCCTCAGGCCCCAAGAACAAATCATCACCTTCGTGTGGATTCGAACTCGTGATCATCGGTATGACAGTCGAGAGCGCTACCCACCACGTCTCATGAAATCACTCTATATACATTATCGAATTTGTTACGGAATTTGTTTTTATTGTGTAAGTACTGTAAGGCGCCGTCCATAAAATACGTCACGCATTAATAATAATAATAATAATAAAATGATGATTTATATAGCGCTGTATCCCAGCAAGGAGCCAGGCTCACAGCGCTTTACATGGAAACAAAAATACATATATAAATAAAAAGAAACATTCATAGCATATTAACTACATAAATGACAATACGGTATACTCAATACATCAGCTACCTTAATCAATAACAGAAATGTGGTTTTATTATTTTTGAAAATAAATTTTAAAAAGATGTGTCTTAAGTGCAGTCTTAAATGACTTAGCAGTTGAAATGCTACGGATGTGTAATGGAAGAGAATTCCATTGTTTGAGGGGGAGGGGTTTAAAAAAAATTTGACAGTTTGTGACAGGGGGTAGGGGGTCGTCCGGCATGTGTGACGTCACGAAGTTTATATCAAATTTTAATAATTTTTTTAATTTAAAATATTTTTGTTCGAAAGTGTGATGTATTTGGGGGGGGNCCCCCCCCCCTTTTTTCAATATCTACCCCTCTTTGGGTGCGTGATGTCATAAACGTCTTTGTTGGTAAAAATTTTTAAAATGAAAGAAAAAAATGAATAAGATACGTATTTAAGATTGAATCACATAAAAGCAAAAATGGCATTGAGCTACTTGTTGCAGCAATTAAAGCTAGAGTAGCCTAACATTAAAATTTTGAATTGCACTTTTGTTTTCCTTTTCACGCAAATACACATTGTTACACATTTTGGCACTTGGTAATTAAACTTTGGGAATACAATGAACCCCGCTCTCACTCTCACATTCAGTTGTCGTTTTTTAAGATATCTTGTGATTTTCTTCTTCCTGTTGATGTTTGTAAATTTTATGCTATTTAATAGCTCTTCTTCAGTCACAGTCACAATGTTTTGCCAAAAGTCGGGTATTCGAAGAAACATGAGGCCAACTTAGCTTTGCAGCCATCACCGAACACATATTTAAGCATGAATGGCACCCTTTGCCATATCGCGCTTCGCCAATCTATAGAAAACGTGTGAAATATAAACAGTTTCATCCTTTGACAACAAATTACTTTTGATTTATAAGAAACAATGTAATTTCCAGTCCGCTCCCCTCCCTCTCTCCCCGCACGTCACAACAATGCGTTCAGTTTTAGCATCATTTTTTTAAATGTGTGGCCTAAGTCCTTCTGCCAATGTTTTCTATATTTTAATTTTAAGTAAAATGATAACTGCCTTGAGGGCTGAATGAAAATATGTTTTATTTTATTACTATTACGTCGGAAATGTGTGTTTTCTTTGGGGGAGCATCCAATGGTGTCTAGGGGATTGATGCAAGACCCCTAGTAAACAGACCTTGATATATGTTGCTTTAAAAACATTATATTGATATTTTACTACAACTATAAAGACAAAGGAAGGGTCCCTTGAAAGAATCATTTTATCAGATGGAGAAGCTTAATGTGATCCGCTGTAGCAACAATCTAAAGATGGTAATCGTAATAGAAAACTTATTTAAAATGGGAAAAAACAAATTATTTATTTTTAAAGATGATGTGTAATGTGTACAAACTAGAAATGAAATGAACTACCGTTAGTTCAAGATCCAACTATAAAAGATGTGATAAAAACAAAGCTGAGCCATTGCTTGATCAATAAAATATGTTAATAGTAATTACAAGAGAATTATTAAAAATAAACTTGTACGAAAATAAACTTGTACTTTTACAAAATATCAGTACAGCTACAAGAAAATAAATAGGTATATTTATGCTTACAAATTGTTGCTAACAGTTTTGAATAAATTACGAAATCAGAAATTTGTTGCTTTTATTTTTTTTAAGACTACAGCTTTATACATGTACAATAGAGGTTGAAATTAAAAAACAAACAAAAACAAAACTCCATTTAAAATGCTCAAAATTAAATTTAAGATGATGACATGTATATACAAGATTAAATAATTACACATTTACAAGTCAATAATTATCAACAAAAAATAAAACAACGCTGACAAAATCAAATATCTATCCTAAGATATCACTGAGATAAATTAACAAGAAATCAGACCATTTTAAGGGCTCACAAGTAATATCTCCACATAGCACATAAAAGATGTTACCTTGTACTAGTAAATTATAAGATTCATATTCTCAAATTGAATCAATTTTTTTAAAAATCTACAAATATGAAATCTTTAACAGAACTGGTATTTGAGCTTCCTTTATATTTTTAAATCTTCTGAAATTAGTATATTATATACTGGTATGTAGTTTATAGAACAGTGACACCACTTTTTTTTTTCTTTTTACAACAAACTTTTAATATGAAGTTTTACATGTCTTAAAGGCAGGAAATATATACAAAGTGTAAAATTAATATGAATCATAGAAAACTAAATTTTATTTAATGTGTTGAAATGAATGTTTCCTAATAGCCTGATTTAAGGCGAATGTGTTTATTGAAGGCACGTTTATAACAAATACAACAAACAGTAGTCATAATCATAAATGTTGTGGTACATGATGTTTATGAGGTTTTAAAATCATTTGAAAAACCGTATTTAACAAAATTAAATGATATGCAACTGCTGAGGATTAACTCAGTATAATATATGCTTATATTATATGAAAGTTATTGATAAATTTTTGTTAATTTACACTTGATATTAATATTTTTTTAAACAAAAAACAAGCAAAAGTTAATTAAAAATTCTTTTCATGCTTATCAAACATTTGTGCATAATTACTTTAATTGAAAATTAAAGTATATTTATAAATAAATTAAACAAGTATCAGAGGTGACAAATTATTCAAAATTTATCTCCTTCTCTCAAATTCTTTGTGAATCCATTCAGAGTCTTCATAAAAATGTGGCTCACCAAGTTTTAAAGCTGTCCTCTTATAGAAATAATAGTAAAAGACAGCAGCTGCATGTCAAAGAAAAGAAACAAAAATAGATAAGTCTAAGTCACTTTGGCCTAAAATATACAATTAAAAATGTAACTTCCAAATTTATGCATTATAAGTAACTTACTAAATAGGCATAATATAACTGCAAATGTTATTAATAAGAAATACTGGGTTTTAATTTTTAAGTAAGAAATACTAGCTAATGCCAGACAAATTCAGTTACAGTGGACTCATGTTTCAAAGTTTCTTTCAAGTAAGCAACTGTAAAATATTTTAATAGTTACCAATTCGTTGAAAAGCAAACAGAACATGATATCCGCTGTTGCCCCATATGTAAAAATTAACATTGCTCCAGCGTAAATTCTGAAAAATTAAGAGAAATTCAGGGTTAACACCCAAAAATTTAATGACCATTTCATTAAAAAGTTGAATACATAGTCATAGATTACATTCAAGTCAACCAGATTGTCAGTGGCGCCGTTAGGGAGGTGCGGAGGGGGCGGGCCGCCCCGGGTGACACCATCAGGGGGTGACACTAGACTGTAAAATTCTATATATTCCCGTTATTTGGCACTGGAAAACTCGGAGGATTTCTATGGGTTAAATCATGAGGGGGTGACACCATGAGCTACCGCCCCGGGTGACACCAACCCTAGTGACGCCTCTGCAGATTGTTACAATAAGTTGGTAGATTTTTATACTTAAATGTAAATCATAGATTATAAAAATACAAAAAGTTATAAATTAAATTTAAAAGCATATCCATTATGAAAAGAATGGATTTATGGATTTTAAATCATAAAAAATTATAAAGACCACTAAAGAATGGATTTATAAATCATAAAAAATTATAAAGACCACTAACCATTGTCCAGACATGAAGTGCCACACAAAGAGCAAAGTAAATAAATGTCACAGATATAGGCACCTTAAACTTAGATACCAGAATATTGACGAGGCCAGCTTGAAAAATGAATGTGGAGAAGAACAATAAGAATACAATGATGACCGCAAACACCAAACAAAAGTCTTGAATCCTGAGAATGATAAGCAAAAGCATATCAGTTAATCATGGTGTTTGAAGCAATATTTACATTTTTAAATTATTTGCAATAACATGCATAATATTATTGAAGAACATAAGTCTTAATTATAAAAATAAATAAATTAAAGTTAATTAATTAAACTTAATTAA
Organism: Radix auricularia; assembly: GCA_002072015.1. Lineage (NCBI taxonomy): Eukaryota > Metazoa > Mollusca > Gastropoda > Lymnaeidae > Radix > Radix auricularia. The sequence goes on along the minus strand of MUZC01000097.1, from coordinate 576,208 downwards.
TGAAACACTATGCTCATGTAGATTTTATATGTTTTTTTATATAACACAATGATTAATAAATTAAAAAACAAATGTCCCAATTGGTTTCTCTAAGACATGGTTTGTGAATTAATTTTTGGTTACAAATTGAAAAAAGTGATTTTACTATTAAATTTAAAGAAGAATTACATTGAGTGAAGTTTATAGAAAACTAAATTTATGGAGAAATATTTCAGTTTTCTTGTTGACTCATTAGCTCCTGATGCAATTAAATGTGTCTATAAATGGATCTGTACTGATGCGTCCAAATGTGTCTGTTCACGTAGCGAAGCTCTCTTGAATTTTTAGTTTAAAATAGAATTGAAATCATAGACTTCCTGCTATTGTGTGTATTAGTTTGACGCGTCTCTATACAGTAGGTATTCACTAAGGGTGCCGAAAATCACAATATCTGTATTTAATTGTCATTACTTTGCAGCCCATTTTATATTATTATTAAACTTAATTCATTTCTTGGTGCATTAATCATTTTATGTTTTAAGATAAACAAATAACTTCAGAAAAGAATTTTTCTAATGGAATCAAAAGCTTAACAAAATTGCTTCCCTGTGGTCCGGAATATGAAATAGATACAGAAGAAGCACTTTAGGAGCCATTGAGTTAATAACTAGATTTACTCTTAACTTAAAGAGATGTCAGAAATATTTTTGTAGAAGTTTTATTTAAAGTTGCACATTGACATGTGACGTTATATTTAACACCCTCTCACACACCATGACAATTGCATGACCCCCTCCCTTACCCCACTCGGCGCGTCATGTCAGTCAAGGACAACTACTTAATTTTCATTGGCTTATTTTGTTTGCTTCTCAATAGCCTGTTGGCTATTAAGATGTTAGCGCCTCAATAGCCACTGCCCTCAAATATATATAACATGACATTATCATTAATTATAAATCAGTGCATTAAAAAAAATGTTCCGTCTGTTTTAAAAGTATAACAGTAACATCACACAGATTAAGCCTCCTCTATCCTCTTTTTTACACATTTTCACAAAATTGTGACCTCCTTCCCCCAGCCCACTTATTGCCTTCACTCATTCTTTTTTAAAAAATGTGATCCTTCCGGGCCATAAAGTATGATAAAGTGATACACAGACACAGATTCTTAAGACGTTTATGTAAGTTCATGGATGGCCCTTATTTCTGACTTAATTTAATTAACTATCACCAACTCAGTCATCTCATTAAAACCATGGCCATGGGCCTTGGGCTTTGGTTTCAAGATTTTATAAATATAATGGATAGGTCTTTAAATCTTTTTACTATGACTATACTTATAATGGCAATAATGGATAGGTCTTTAAATTTTTTTTACTATACTTACACATATAGAACCAGCAATATAACATTTTGAAATCTTAGCAGCTCCGTGAAAGAATTCATAAAAATATCAATAATCAAAAGGAGATATTGCAACAAGAGTATTGGTCTGTATCTACCCACAAGCATCATCTTCCAAATTGTCTAGAGTCTAGGCCTAGGCCTACGCTTACTTAACTCACTGATACTGATTGCAACTGATTCATTATTTAAGACTTAAGTTTTAGGAGTGCGGTGCATTAGAAATAGTAGTAGTCACAGCACATGACACCATTTCATTAAAGTTATTCTGATTACCAAAGTTATTCTTTTAAGAAATTACTACATGGCACATGGTTGTGTAATTTATTTAGACTCAGAGATTCTGAGAGACTGAGAACTGAGAATTAGTGGTAGACGTAGTCTGAGTTAGAAAACGATGACTAGTCTTACTCGATTCCTACTCAAGACAATTCTTAAAATTGGTCCGTATCTTGGCCACGACAACGATAAATAGCCTTATAATGTTATCTCAATAAATACGTATACAATAAATTTTTAGCTTCATAAATTTAAATGTAAATTTGCCACAGAAAAATCTAAAAATTCATTTTAAGAAACAAGCTGCTTCCTGTCTTGTAATGTTTACTATCGATACAACAAATAGTCTCTAACCATCGACTTGTCCCTTAAAGAAAATAAATTCGTAATTGCTTTTTGAAAATTGTGCAGTCATGGACATAAAAGATCAAAGGCAAATTTATTTTAAAATTTTATATTATTCATTAAATTTATGAATAAACTGTATATCGTCCCAACCAGGTCACGTGACCACTGTTATATTTATAAAGTACCTTCATATCTGTTTTGTAACCTGACAAATCGTGTTTCATTTTACAAAGGAGCGCGAACTCCATACTTTTGACTAAGTTGGTAACCCTAATGCCTAACAGTTATAGTATTGAAATGAAGTTAATTAGAAAACAAGAGCATTATTAGAAAACAAGAGCATTATATATCTTATGAATTGTTAGTGTTTAATTCGTCATATAACAATGCTAAATAATTCAGCCTATTACCGTACTATTGTAATTAATTACTATTACTAACTAATAATTACTGGTACTACATAATACTAATAATAAGTATAATAAATCATAACAATGAATCAATCAATGAATTTAGCTATGAAGTAACTTCTGCTTCTCCAATTCTCTTATTAAATTAAGTCACTTAAGTCTTATTAGACTTATTTAATTTAATTATTTATGAGCAATAACATGCCTAAGTGCCCTTACATTTGCATTTACTATTTAAATTTACATTACATCATTACAAATTTGTTGTTGTTGAGCCTTCTCGTCCATGAGGGACATCTACCCATCATCGCCGGCGTCTGCACTTCCTCCTAGGACATAGGCCATCTACAAGAGCCCTCCAGGCATCTCTATCCTGGGCCATTTTCTCCAGGATCTTCCATTCATGCCCAATTCCAGATTTTGGCTTTCACTATTAGTATTAGGCGTCATATTTCCCTCCTCAGAGGATCCATCTTCTCCCAGGACTGAAATGACGTTTGTTGCTCTTTTCGGTGTAACTTTGATTTTTTGCATGGCAGGGTTGTTGGCCTTGCGCGCAACCACTTGGGGGGTTGCCCCTCACATCTCAATGGGTAGCTGCCTTTGTTCGGGTTGGCTCCCTAGCCTTTGTGGATCCCTCCACTTCCTACAAGGCAGTAGGGCTGATTTTGGTCCACCCCGGGTATTTTATTTCCCCTGTACCCTCCATATCTGGTGGGCTTTCCCCTATCCGCCGGCTGGGGAGGCGGTCAATAGAAGATCAGCAACTCCCACGAGACATTACAAACTTACTGAATTGTTACTGGCCCTTTGCCTTAACTCATTAAGTGATTAAGTGTCATTAACTCAAACAAAACAAATATCACTAGACTAAATCTAATTAACTGTTTTGCTTGGTTACACTTGGCGTGACTTGGTAAACTTGGTACGTGATGTTATTCATGAAAACACCTTTAGACTTAGACTTAATTTCACTTAATACTTAATAACTACATACATGTGATGGAATATTTTTTCTCTTAAGTCTAAAGGTTAACAACACTAAGACAAGTAAAATTAATTTTTAATTAATACTACTACTACTACTATTAAGACTTAAGATCAACATGACATTATTATAATTTAAATTATAATGATTTAAAAAAATGTGATTATGATTAATGATGTTCATATTTAGACTGTGCTGTAGGCTATTATATTATAAGCCTATTTAAATTTACGATTCATTATTAATAGCTATTAGCCGAACGACCTATATTTTAGTATGCTTTTAATTTTAAAGTTAGTATAAATGTCACATTTTTTTGTCTGTGTGAATAACGGTGACAATAATTCATACAGCTGTGGGAATAAGCTGGCAATATTCCCATAACTGTGACTGTGGGACTTAAGGTGACAATATTTACACAGCTGTCGGAATAACACTTGCCTTATCCGATTTCAAAATTTAAATTTTTATTTAAAGTGCAATTTATGGCTTTAAGTAAAAATAGCCTTTAGACCACAATGATAGTAGTGCATAGTTCTATAATAGGAAATTAGTAGCAAGACAGCAAATTACTCTGTTGGAAAAGTACACAAGCAGTCCATTTTATCTTAAGGAGTCTTAAGATCTGTCCCCACAGCAGGATGTGAAATATAACACTTACATAGAGCCATTATTTTTCTTGAAGAGAGGTACCACTTACTGCCACAGAAAGCTAGATAGAAAATGTCCAAATTTGCAAATTGCCAAAAAGTGGAAGCCAATGCATATAATTAAACAATATCAGTAATCATTCATAGTTTTGGCCACTGAAATTAAACACGTCACAGAAAGTTAAGGTTTGTCAATTATACCTAAATTACCTATTTATTATATTAATTATTACTCTTATTTTTTCTTTTTTCTGAACAGTTACATTTTTGATTGAATGTGAAATTTTCTCACAATGAGTGAATTCGCTATCCATCACCATGTCAGTGAACTTATGACACTGTTAGGGTAAGTACACAGTAAAGAAAATATAACTAATAGATGCTTAATAATTCAATTTAACATCAAGTTTATCTACCCGAGTCCAAAACAAAATTTGATTTTTTTAACACAAATGTCATTATAAATTTATAAAAACCTCAAATGTTTAATTTAGATAAGTTAAGGATTATAAATGTGTATGCTTGTTAATATTTATATGACCTGTATACTTTTCAAAAATAAAATGTAGACATAACATATAATTTATACATTTCGTATAATTTCTTTTTCATCATAATAAGGGTGAGATCATCTGACCCAATTGGAGAAGAGGTGTACACAGAGAAACTTCTTAAAAGTAGGACACCATATGTAACCACTCAAGTATGTTTTAGCTGTTTTTATTATAATATAAATGTTAAATCCAAAGCCAGAAGTCAGCCATTTTGCGAAGTGGCCAATATGGCTGTAAAGTAGCTGTCCAAAGCTTGAAAATCTGGCTTTGCCGGCCAGATCGTGAAATGGCTATGGCCGATTGGCCAAAGCCCGAAGAAAGCAGTCATGAGCAGATTGAAGCTTGAATAGTAAGATTTAATGCTTAACTTTGATTATTAATTACTAATCAGATACAAAACTGAAACTTAATAAGTATAGTAATATTTTTATTTCTGTTATCACTTAAATTTTAATGGATATATAATATTATTATATATAATATTAATAAAGCATTATATAATATTATTAACATTATTTTTATACATAAAAAAACAACAGTTTTAAGGTGTTAAAACAGAAGGGTCGAAACGCAATGTTGCAGAATCAGCTTAGATTTTTTTTGATTCAGCACTTTCCAGTACAGAACAACTAAGTCCTTCAAGGCTGCACTTTTTTTAAAATTATTATTATTAGCTAACAATTAATGATAGGTTAGTAAGCTCAGTATACTTAGTATTGTGTTATTATTCCTTATGACACATGCTATACATGCCTTATGAATAATCTATTCAACTGGAAACTTAGATTAAATAGTATGCAATATAAATACGAGTAATACAGTAATCACTATGAAACCACTGTGTCATAATAATAACTAGTCACAATGTCTGGACCTTCTCCGAAAAGAAAGACTAACGCAATAGTAGCATCACAGCGTGGCACCTTTTATCCTACCACATACACGCCATCACACCCGAAGCGACATATGTGCCGCTAACCGGACAGTCTTCCACTACCACATCAGGCTTTGGCCAAGGATACCAAGCCACTTCTCAAATTGGCCATCCAAAGCCCGAAATATAATTGTTAGTTGTAAGTACTTCGCGAAGTGGCCGGGCTTTGGCCAGACTTGTCGGCAAAGCGCAAAGTGGCCGGGCTTTGGCTGTAACTTAAGCATTATAAAAGCCCAAGTCACTCACTGTCTTGGTAATGCTGAGGGACATACAGTCCATAACAGTTAAAAAAAGCTTGTGGTGTTTCTCGCTGCAAAATATTATATGACATCATTGTTTGAGGTTATATTTTAATTTTGGTAAAGGGAACATTGTAAAAGAGGATTTGAGCATTTATAATGATAAAATACTTTTTGTACATTCCTGGAAGTTTAATATTTCTTATTTATCAAAAAAGGATAAGTTACTTGGGCTTTTGAAAAAAGTGGATGCTGTTCATAAATTTTAGTATTGATGTGTACTAGCCCCTCAATAATAAGTTTTAAAAATTTTATCGGTGATCGAGTGGCATGCGCTGATCGAGTGGCATGCGCACTCGGCTGGCTTATCGAAGGTCACGGGTTCGAATCCATGTGTCCCTGAGTCCACCCAGCTCTGAATGGGTACCTAACACTTGTTAGGGTAATAAAGGCAGCTGGTAAATGCTTGGAAACCACATAGCCATGATCTGTGAACACTAAAACACTAGCCAACAGACCGGCGTGGTCTGTGGACGCAATAATCTTCTGTATAGAAGGAGCATCTGTAAAGATAAGACAAGAAAAATTGTGGTAATTTATCAAGCTTATATTTTGTTACCAGGGAGTATGAATGAGTTATTATTAATAAAACCTAGTTAAAAAACTAGAATGATCTTTACTTCTGAACTGGACTATATCAGGAGCATACCTGAGCCTTCCTTGGAATTCATTATGAAAACTATGACTGTATCGCTCCATCCTCTATTATCATTTCCATTGACTTTGTGTGTAAAATTGTATTTTTGATTGTGCTATGATAAACATTTTTGTTTAAATATTAGGGAATAACATCCTTCCTCATCAGTTATGTCCTAGTCATAGAAATGTCATGTAATTCAGGTTTCATCAAGTCAAGCAAAAAGAAACATTGCCCAGGCTACAAAAACGCCTATTGAATTTTTAGCCAAGTATGATGAGCTGAAAGAAAAGAAGTAAGTCCTTTTAACTTTTAAAATATTTTTTAAGTTGTTTTAAAAATTGTAAAAATGTTTTGTGGTGTTTGTAGTCTTAATATAATAGTTTTGCTATTAAATATAGTATCAAGATCTGTTATGTTTTTGGAATTCATATGATGTTTTGTAGGGTATTACTTTTTACAAAATAATGTTAAGAAATCCTCATCTTTAAAAGAGCCTAATTAATTATTAATTTCGCCAATTTCTCAATGCTGGTGCCCATTTTTAATTCTTTCAGGTTTCTAAAAATATTTTTTCATGGCGTAGTTATTTTATTAATGTCAATTTAAATAATACTTTACCTGAATGTTTTGCTAAACATCTTGATATAATTTTAATATTATGTCACCAGTGTCAGAGAACTTGATCCCTTGCTATGTCTTCTATCAAAACTCAGTGAGGAAGAAGAGGTAAATTAGAATTTTGAAATTATTTTCACAGTTGAATTTAATTCACATAATGAAGCCTGCAATGGTATATTACAAATTAAAATTAAGATATTCATTACACTTCCAAGTGATCTCTGGTATCTAAATATATGTGCTCCTATATTATAATACCTAACTGTCTTATAATATTTCTGAATTTCTTTTTTTTAGACGAAGCAGTTTCTTTCCAAACATGGTCTTGATATAGCTGAGAAAGAAAGAATGACACTAATGCCTCACAGTAAGATTACTTCTCAGCTCCCTGGCCCAGGAACTAAAATGACAGAGGAAGAGCTATCAGAGGTTTTTATACAGCCTTTCATTCATTTTCGTGATAGTCAAAATTAAGTGCAAATGTTTCGCTTCAGTAATGAAAATAAAATTGTAGCATGATTTACATTCTATACTTAGAAGTTAGATTTTTAAAGAAACATCTAATTACCTTTTCATTTTCAAGAATCAGTTTTTATCAGAGAAAAATATCTTTCATTACAATAGATCAAAGACATTTTACTAAAGCAAGCTAATGTTGTTGAAAATCCATCATCTGACTTTTTGGTTAAAGTTATGAGAGAGAAAACACTTACACGGAATGGTAAGTAAGATTGATTCTGTAAAAACATGCACAGCACACTGCAGTCTCAAAACTGTGCAAACTGCTTTCATGCACACAGACAATTGTGCACACTGTTAATTTTAAAACTAAAATTCATTCAGTTGGAGTTCAATTAATTATCAGTAGGTCTCCAATCACTCTAAATTCTACTGATCGGTTTGTATGGTCATTAGTCCACATTTTCTTATAATTTTTCAATGAAGTTGGCTAATTTTGTGTTCTGGTCATTCAGTCTCATTCCCTACCCAGGACTTCAAAGCCTCATTAGTTTATAATTTATAATCCTATATTCCTCCCAACTGGCATTTTATTGTGTACTGAACCATTTTAATTCTGAAACTCTGCATTCAACTAATACTTGTGTGTAAGAAAAACTTTGGATTTAAAGAAATGGAAAAATATAAGGATATGTTTTAGTAATGTGTGAACTAGGGCTGCGGAAATTACCGATTAATTTTTCGATTAATTGGTAAATTTTATTATTGATTAAAATTATTTTAATAGATAAAATAGCAATTAAAATTAAAGAAAATGTTTTAATTTTTTTCGATTTCTTAATAAATACATAATTATTAATAGTTGTTTTTTTTACGTACAAAATTCTCAATTTAAAAAAAAAAAGATTTTTAAAGAGTCAACTTTAAAATAACCTGTTTTATAAGGACAATGATAATAAAACACATTGCTTTTAATTAATTAACAATGTGAAAAAAATCATAACCGGATTATGTCCTTCCACCCAGAAAATTGTCAACTGCTAAGAGTAACAAAGAAAAAGAAACAAATAAATTCAAAATACTTCATTCATGGAAAAGAAGTAACCCAAACTAAATATGCAAAATACTTAGTAGTCATAATAAATGAGATACTATCTTGGAATCCCCATGTCAATGAAGTTATTAAAAAATCAAACAAAACCTTAGGCTTTATAAAAATAAACTTTTACAAATGTAACAGATATAAAACTAAAATGCTACCTCACCCTGGTGAGACATATACTAGAATATGCATTTTCTGTATGGGACCCATCCACCAAAGAAAATATTGATAAGTAAGAACAAATCCAAAAAAGAGCTGCCAGATTCATTACTGGAGAATATTCAAAACTGACAAGGGTAACACCATTAGTTAAATCATTAAACCTTGAAACACTAGAGTATAGAAGAACCAAGAGTAAATTAGTAATTACACTTAAGGCAATTAATTCTAATTTAGAAATAAAACACAAAGATAACTTAATACAACCCTCAAATAGACATAAAGATAAAAACACCTTTCTTATTCCATATGCAAGAACAAACACATACAAGTTTTCTTTATTACCGTCCGGTATTCGGGCGTGGAATGGGTTGCCTGAAGAAACCAGGAAAGCCAACGCTTTATCATCATTTAAAACTCTAGTAAGAATACAAGACTAAACACAAACACAGAAATACGTAGGATGCAATAATCTTCTGTACAGAAGGAGCGTCTGTAACATAAGATAAGATAATTTTTGAACCACCTGGGATAAAAAGATGATCTTTATGTTTTTGTTAATCATAAAACAATTTCTATACAGCTGTATTACAAATTTTAAAAATTAATTTGAAATGTTCATCCAAGTGCCTAAACTTTAATTCATTATTTAATGCTTTTTGCAGCCCAAACGATTTACATTACTAGGCTTAGTATTATTCAAATTAAAATTGTTGCGCATACGCACACATTCAGTCAAGACCCCACTACGCATCTATACACAAAATGCCATTAAATATAAGTCCCCTTTGCGTACGTTATGTATGGATGGCCCCTTATGTGGCTGTTCCCTCTTACATCCTCTATTGTTTATAAACTCACTTACCTACTCTTATTTGTTACCCCCTTATATCATCTTTGGATATAATATAAAATATTTTATTTAAAATTTAACAAAAGATAGTTACTTTGCTATAGGTTCTATTTTTCCGATTTTATTATATATCCCTTTGATACATTTTTTACATACCAAACTTGATTGTTGTCTTCCACTATAAATTCATTAACATTTTTTGTTACTGCTTTTAATAATCCGGAAATTTTACTTAATTTTTGGTATCTTAAAAACCTTTCATGTTAAAACCATATTTATTTCAGTGAATATTCCTCAACAACCTGAGTGGCTCTTCAAAAGATCTTATCTTACTATGGACTTTATTCCTGGAGAAGATTCATTGCCCAATTCTGTCAGTTTTATTTATATTAAAAATTTCATTTATCTTTGAAAGCTAAATAGTTTGAAAATTATGTGGTAGATGCATTTCATTTTGCTTTATTTATTTATGAGAAGGAATATTAGCATTGTTTAAGCTCACGTAATTAAGAATGGGTAATTAAAAATTTACATTGAGGATTATAAATTTTACAAGCTGTCTTTTATAATCATTTTCAAAAATTACTTTTCAGAATGTTGCTGCTTTGGGTAAGATGTCTGTTTTTGAACAGGAACAGGCAGTTATGGAAGATATTTTATTATGCATGAGGGTAAGATATTTCAAATGTGCTCACCACAATCTATTCTGTTTGTTGATTTACATTCTCTGTACTAAGCTTGTTAACGGTTAACCGGTTATTCGGTTAGCCGGTCCTCAGATTAGGATCGGTCCTCTTTATTGAGGACTGCAGGACCGTGTAACCGAAAACAACAAACAAACAAAAAAAGAAAAGAAAAAAAAACCACTAGCGGTAACGTAGTGACAAAAAACAAAACAAGCCGTAACACGTCGCTCCCTCTCGCTTTGTCACGGTGAAAGCGATACCACGATCAAGCTGACAAGTAGACTAGGTTGGCATTCAAACTAATCAAACCTTCAGCCTCAAAGCTGTAAGCGTGCGTACATGGCGCATTATAGCCTTGCTTCACTGAAGTTCACAACTAATAGTAATAGTTACTAACAGTGCGTGTTTGATGTCAACAACGGTCAAGGCCGAGGCTGTTTCTATTTATATTTATTATAGTCTGTTTCTTATAAAGACAAAGAAAGCTATAAAAGCATATGACCCCGTGACCTATCCGCATTTTCTGATCACCGGTTTATAGTCCATCTCAGGCATTCAAAAAACGTATTGGCGCACGCCGCTTAGTGAAGTACATGTACCTATATTACGAGAGGTATTTGAAAGACGTAGCAAAGATACCGGGTGATTAATCGGCCCACAAATTTGAGTTCGGTCTTTTAGTGACAGTTTTCATGCCTATCAAAGGCATTTGTTTACCACATTAACAGTACAGCGAGTGTAGCTCAAACCCTATTTGAACAGAAAAAAACGGGGAGGGTGAACGTGTGAATCGCAAAATTCAATTATTCTGGCGAGTTGACGATTGAAAAATAATATTTAAAAAAAATATATAAATTCCATTTTATCATCATTGTTTACTCCATAGCTTTATAATTTTATTATATTATTAATTTTAATACGCGAGTTGACCGGCATCACACACAAGAGAGGTAAACATGACGTCATAACGGAAGGGGCGAGGCGTTGGCTTTTGAAAGTAATGAAAAATACCTCGCTAACTTTAACGAACGATTGAACCTGTCCTCTTATTTAGAATTTAGACCCACAACGGACGGGGCGAGGTGTTGGTTTTTTAAACTAATGAAAAATGCTCGCTAATTTTAACGAACGATTGAACCTATCCTCTTATTTAGACCGGTAAACTACGAGTCCTCAAAATAAAATATAAAAAAGACAATTAACCATCACTGTTTAGTTAATTTTTTGGATTAAAAAAAAAATGCTATAAATTGAGGGCAATGCGGAAAGAGCTGAGCGGGGGGGGGGGGGGGGGTNCATTGACGCGATGCGACAACATTCTCTTGTTAGTTCTAAAAACATTAGGGATATAAGGACGAGCGGTTAACCGGTCTTTTTTTGAATGGTTAGCCGGTCCCCAAAAACGACCGGTCTTAACAACCTTACTCTGTACCCAACATGCTTAGCCTGCCTGCCTCACTTTCAGTTATCAGATGTTTGTTTAGGGGGTCTAAGGTCTTAACAAATTTTCTTTTATCTGTCATGTATTGTTTCAGAAGAGTTGTACTGTTTTATCCTAGACAAATGTTTTAAAAATAGTAAAATTTAATTTCCAGGGACTTGAAAGTAGATACATAGTCTCCAGGCCACTGTCTGAAAGCTACGCACCCAGAGAATTTCTCTTTGACCAAAGTTTGGGTAAGTATTAATTTTTGTGCACTGTTAGTTTTAAATGTTTTAAGCATCAACCCTGGAACCTCTCTTTGCAGTTCTTTCAGAATTTCAACACAAATGGAATCCAATTTCAACCTTACCAATAATTTTTATAAATTTAATACCATAACTCATTTTTAGATTGATGAATTTGAATAGGACACATTTTTAAAGTAGAGTAAACTAGGCTGTATACATGGTGTGATGTATGATTGCTATAACTCCACCTATTTACAGTGTTTTGCAGTGAGTTGACTAAAGTCAAAGTATTCAAATTATTATTGAACTGTGAATAATTTATATATGTTCAATTCATGGCTTGTTAACCAAATTCACTTTTTCCATATCCAAAAAAATAACATAGATGATGTAAAAGCACCAACCCATTTGGCTCCTTTTCACATCACCTTTTTGTAAAGCAGTCACTTTTAAATTCACTAAACAGACACGAGATACTTATTATGCATTCATACCCTTATGACTTTTACAGATTTTCTCACAATAAATTGTTTTTTTATGTCAATGTTATGGTTTAAAGTAATTTTAAAATCTTATTTCAGATCCTTCAGTACAAGAGCTTGTAAAAAGAATTTTGCCTGTATGTGCAAATTTCTCTGCAGTAGTAATGTTTATTGAAGGTAAGTCATTTCCTTTCAAGGCTGCCAGGTATTAGCAGAACAACCAAAATTACAACATTTTAGATAGTTGTAAAGCATCTTTAAAGTTATTAATTATGGATTTGATTCAGAGAGAATGTATCAATGTCAAAAGTGAGTTAAACTCTCAAGTTTTCTCTCCCTTTTCTGAATATTAATTTTCTTATGTTCCAGAAAAGTCTTCCTTTGAGTATGGACTTGTCAATCATGCTCTAAGTCATGCAATGGAAACACTGATTAAAGTATGAAAAGACAGATAAGCTTTAGGAAAACTTAAGTTTTTCATATTAGTTATGCATTATATTAGTTTCAAGAGGTTCATTCGATTTATTTTATTTTAAGCTTATGCTTTTTTTTTTTGTCCTTTTAAAAATACAGGATTACTTAGTAATGGTGGCTCAGTTCGAACAACAATTGTTATTGGTAAAAAACATATTTCTTTTTCACTACTTTGCATTTATCATGTAATAAAAGTTTAAGACTTCTTGCTTGCTGATTTAATATTGTATATTATTATTAAGATAATTTTATTGACTATATTCTAAGAAAATGTGTAGATAAAATGAAGGGCATAGTTTTTCTCAAACTTAAAACAACTTTAATCAACATAGAACAAGAACTGACCAACTTAAATTACATTACAGGGACAACTCACCCTTCAAAAAATGTGCTATTACCTGCAGCCTACCATAGGAGTTTTGGAAATCCTTGCATCAGTTGCAAACTCTATAAATAGAGTAAGTAGTAAATATTACATATTACATATTTATATAGAGGTTTATATTTAGAGGTTTGCAGTGCTATATCTACTTTTTGTAGTTTATTGAAATTTGCAGTAATCAATATTTTTCCTATATCATTTTAAAAAAATCTTTCCAAAAACAACTATTTAAAAAAAGGCTATAAAATAGAAAAATTCATTCTAAAGCTCAGTAGACTACAGTGAAGTAAAATGCTACATTTACATTTTTTGCAGGGTAAATGTATTGGCGGAGCAGTTTTGAGCCTCCTACATGAAAAAACAGCTTCACTGATAGGGTAAGCAAATTTTTGAAATCTTTGATTCATTAAGCATATAAATATTCCTTGCTAATTATTTTACTTAAAAGCCAATGTAAACCATGTTAGTTATTTTGTGATTTTGTTTTGCACTGTTTTAGATAATGCAACTGCAAATACCTTTCCCATGTGCATGTTAATTTTTAAATCTATATCTACTCACTTATGAGGATCTATTTCAAAAGTTTATTTGTCTTAAAGGGACAGCAAGAGTTCTGAGCTGTGTCTTTATCTAACACAAACGGTGAGTGTTTATTTATTTCATGGAATTTTGATTAAGTAAATGTATCAGAATATGACTGGGTATTGAACGGTTAGTTGTTACTTATGTTGTAATTAGGATTTTATATGCTGTAATTTGTTTGTTAATGTTTTCAGGCTTGTGTACCTTACATGGAAATCTTAGAGAAGTGGATTTATAGAGGAATTATTATGGATCCTTATTCAGAGGTAACATAGTGCATCTTGTACGAACTTAAATTTGTCAACAGAACATTATCCTTTCTTTCTACTCACCTTTATATAGTATTTAATCCTTTGAACCTGATATTTGCTTTGTTGGTGTGTGTCTTTAACTCTTAATGTGTCAAAGCGTTGTAATGCGCCCCTGACCGCTATTACCAAAGTGCCGTAAAGCGTCATTAGATAGCACTCTCATTAGAAATGAGATCACGGAAAGTAAAACCTCTTCAATGCTTGAAAAATGATGTATTTGACTTCCGGCAATGGCGGCTGTTGCCCGCGCAAGTGTTGTCGCTCGATTCACGAAGTTTTTTGGAAGTTTTTACTTTTTTTTTTTTTTGAAGATGCGATTTTCCTAAACCTTAATATATGAAAATAATAGTAATAAACTACATGTAAATATAGTATTTAACTCAAGACAGTCTTTTGGATGCGTAAAATAACTATTCTTAGCCCAAAAAAATGAAGTCAGTATGACAATAATAATATAAATGGATTTTACGCAATTTTTTAAATTTCATAACCTGTTGATCACAATTTGGGAAATTCGTACGGGACTGAGGTGGAAGTTTTCTGAAAATCTTATAGCACATTAAGAGTTAAAGTTAATGCCCTGTTCAATGGATAAAATGGTCTCACAATCTTTGATCAACAGTCATGCTAAAAAATGTTTGTCATCATGAATTATGCTTGGTGATATTAGTGATAGCAGGCCCCATGAACATTTTTAAAAATTGGTCTTATGATGAAATATCAACCATCATGCTAAACTATTTACAGTTCAGCAAGCAATGGATTAATTAGAAGTAAGATCAGAAAATTTTTACCCTCTTTATGGTTCTTTGGGTGATAAGGGTCACAAATACTTGGCTCCCAAGTAAATATAATAAATGTACTCTCCAGTAAATATGTATGCCTAAGAATCCTGAACTTGCTAAAAAAATTAAAATATTGTTTAACTGACTGGCAAAACTAGTCCATTTTCTATTTTTCTGGAGTGCATCTGTATTGAAATGTGGGAAGTTTCTTGACGCTAAATTATTTGGACAAATGAAGATACTTGGCGATTGAAATTGTTTTTTAAAATAAAAAATGAAGGTATTAGGTGTTTGCTGTTTTAACATTGCTAGAACTAAAGACATTAATGGATTCTGAGACTTAACAATGAAAAAAATATCTTTTATGAGCAGGTCTAGTTTGTCACTTGTAACTGAAATTCCTTTTTGAATTTTGGAATTAAACACTTACAAAATGAATAAAATGCATCATACATGTTAATCAACTTTTTTGTCTTTTTAGTGTGTAAGTGTTCAAAGGTTTCATACCATTTTTTTCTATACTTGTTACTAGGTCATTCTGCTGGTTCATAAGTTATTTCTATTTCATTATTTAGAAATGTAATTGTAATTAAAATTCATCTTTCATGAAGTTTAAAGATTTAGGCCAAAAATGAACAGTTGGTTAAATATACTTAATGAATTTTAAACTTTGATATGTTGCAAAGCAGTATCCCAAACTTCTAAAATTCACTGCTTTCAGAATTTAATCAACTGTTTATAATTTTATTAAATTTCCATAAGAAGGCTGAAATACATACCAAAATGTAATAAGGCTTTTTTTCAGTTCCTTGTAGAGGAGAATATAACCATCAATAAAGAAAAACTTCAAGAGGACTACAATGATGCATATCCTTTTATAGAGTACAAAAACAAAAATCTTATGAGCCATATCACATAAATAATAAGCCTCACACATTCTTAAAAAAACAACTTAACATCCCTCTCTTTTAAAGCAGATGTAAGATACAAAAACAAATGCCAATCTCTTTTAAGTCTTCAAATAAGATGAAAAATATCAATTAATATGTCTATCTTAAATTTATTTTTAAAAAGAAATATATGCTTTAAAAACATAATAAAGTAATACATTGCAACTAGCAAATCATTATAATTGCCCTTAACCATTTACACTTATTGGGAAAAACACTACTCTGTTTTCCAAGAAAGAATTCCAGTATTCCTAGAGCAAGTAGCAGACAAAATACTTAACACTGGAAAATACCTAAATGTAGTCAGACAGTGTGGTAAGTAAAAGTAAATAGAATGTGATAAGTTTAAGTATTAGGCAGCTTAGAAAAAATTTGAATTTATCTATAGTTCTAAGGTCCCATTTATATTTGAATGCTTTTTTGAAGTCTGTAAATTTTTAACTTTTGAGAAAACATTTTTAATATGTGATAAAATATCTTAAAATTTAGTTGAACCCATTATGACTTAATTATTGATCATTAAAAGACTTCTTTATTTATATTTAAAAGTCTAATATTTATCACAAGTTTTATTTTCAAAAATCTTTTCATTGTTTCTTTTTTTTTTCTATTCACCATATATATATATAAATTTAAAAAAGAGTAACATGAAGTGTGATGATTTACTAGAGAGAATTATAAAAAGGAAAGTCTCTGTAATGAATTAGCCTCTTTTTTTTCTGTAAAGGTCGAGATGTGAAGTGCCCATTTGCTGAAGAGCTTGTGTACACAGTGAAAGAGAGAAGATATTATGACCAGATAGAACGTGCTTACAGCTATGCAAGTCAATTGTTGCTCACTTTACTCATGGAGGAGAAAGAACTCTTAGCAAGGCTGAAGTAAGTTTTTGTGTTCTTTTAGTCTGACAAAGTTATCTGAAAATACTCCTCCAAATTAACATTGTTAGAAGTAAAGTATGAATTTTAAGTTCTTGTAAATGTTTACTAAAAAAATTTTTTATCGCTGCCATATTGTTGGTGGAAACTAATATTGTTCTTGTCCAAAAAAAGTTTAGCTTTTTAGTTTTAGGATTAGGAAGTTTTAGTTTTTTTATTTGCAAACTGAGCCCTTGATTTTGTATTTTAAAAAAACAGGTCTATAAAACATTACTTCCTGCTGGATAAGGGTGACTTTATAGTACAGTTTATGGACATGACAGAGGTAGAAATGAAACAACATATTGATGACATCCTGCCGTCTCGACTGGAGTCTCTGCTGGAGCTGGCTCTGAGAACTAGCACAGCTAATGTGGATCCATTTAAAGATGATTTAAGGTTTGTCCCACTTACTTCCCTATATAATAAGACACTTGATATTTAAGACTGCAATAAATGAGACCTGTTCGCCTAGCCTACCAATGGTCACAGGTTCGAAGGCAAAGATTTGTTCCCGGGGCCTAGGGCGTCCCTGAGTCACCCAGCTCTGAATGGGCACCTAACATTAGTTAGGCGGCCAGGTAATCCGTGGAACTCTCAAAGCCGTGGCCTGTGGACGCAATTATCTTCTACATATATCTTCTGTATATCTAAGATAAGATAATTTAATAAAATAAAGCTAATAATTAATAGAAAGTTCAACAATGTTGGCATGTATTTTATCCTATTATTTTCCATTTTCTTATTTTAAAAATGTTTACTCTTACTTACAGGGTTGATTTGCTGCCATTTGACCTGACTTCACAGCTTCTACAGATTTTAGCTATTGATTCTAAAAAAGAAAAAGGTTATTCCTTTAGAAATTTCATAAGAAAAATTATATGATAAAACTTATTTTACTTTAGCTTTTTTTCTTCTCATGGTTTGTACATAGCGGATATTAAAGGTTAAAATTTTTTCTAATGAAAACTAAACATTCTAGCTAATGTAAACATTGTACAAAATGATTACTTATCAGGAATTAAAAAAACAAACTATATTCCAAATTTTAATCTGAAAATCACTGTGTATAGTGTGATAGATGAATATGGTGATAATTTGGAATGAACCCAGCATAGGCTGCTGAACATTGAACCATTGATATGGGTGTCACATAATGTTTTTAAAATTATTTTGTAACTGATAAAAAAACTTGTAAAGTTCATAATGTATTTAAACTAATACATCAACATAACTTGTTTACAGAATACAGAATTGATCCAACTGACATTCGACTATCTGGACTGGAATCATTCTCTTTTGATTATGTTGTTAAGTGGCCGACATCATTGGTTATAAGCCGAAAAGTAGGTCTTCAGAAATTTGTTGTCTTTATTTCAATGACGTATTAAATCACAATATTTATACTAATGTGTTAGATTTTAACTACCATCACTTTGTGCACATAGAGGAAGTTAATTTAAATTAGGTAGTCCAAACTGATTTTATTTTTTAGGATTTTATAATTTTGGTGTATTTCATTTTGTAGTACTTTTTATTCTAAGACATTGGGGAAAAAATTACTGAGTTATCTTAAAAATCAAAAAAGTTATGCTATTTTCAAATTTTTTGAAAAAAGGCCAAAATCTGCATTTTTTCACTTTTCAAAAAAGGTCATTTTCAAAGACTGGTATTTTCTAACATAATTTACTGAGATGTCTAGAAATTGGTAAAGTTACAACAAAGTTTATAATTAACTCTTAAAGCCCCATAAGGTTTTCAATAAACTTCCGCCTCAGTCCCGTAAGGATTTCCCGTATTACGATCAACCGGTTGTGAAATTTAAAAAATTGCGTAAAATCCATTTATAATATTATTGTCATACTGACTTCATTTTGAAGGCTAAGAATGGCTATTTTACGCATCCAAAAGACCGTACTGAGTTTGAAACAATATTTACCTGTAGCTTAGTACTATTACTTTAGTAATAAAGTATAACGAAAACGTATCTTCGAAAAAAACCCCGTTAAAACTACCGAAAAACATCTCAAATCGAGCGTTTACACTAGTGCCGGCAATGGCCGCCATTGCCGGAAGTCAAATGCACCGTTTTTCTAGCATTGAAGAGTTTTTACTTGTGAGATCTCATTTCTAACGAGATTTGTATCTAGGGACGCATTACGACGCTTTAGGGATAGCGGGAAGAGACGCATTACGACGCTTTGCGACTTTAAGAGTTAATAAGCCCAATTTTTTTGAAGCCTCTACATTGATTCATTCAAAAGTAAAAAAATATTTAAAAATTGAAAACATCAATTTTTTTTCATTTTTATTTTCTGACCGGAAAAGTGTAAAATGCACAGTTTCAAAAATTCATATAAAATTAACGAACTGACATAAATAAACATACCATACATCAAATTAAAGGTAATTTTAACAGGAACAATGAGTAATGTGAATCAATAGCATTAAAGTACATTTACATCCATTAAAATAAGTTCAAAGATACCCACCCCATTAAATTTTCAAAAATTTAAGTTTTTAAAAAAATTATAAAAAATGCTTGGCAAAACACTATTGAGCCGAAGGCATTTCAAAATGTTCTCAGATGAATCTAATTATAAAAAAATGAAATGAGAGAAATCTTATTAATGCTTAACCCCATTAAATTAGCTTTTAAAAATTGGCATGAAATGATACACAAATGTAAACATAAAAATATGTCACCTCGTCACAAAAATCAATATATCCAACATCTAACATCAAATTAAGGTATTTTTAATAAGCCTAACAATTCATGTAAATGAATTTCAAGATAGAAACAGTTTAATCACTTTAATTGATAAAATCCTTAAAACTAGTACCCTCATAAGTACTAACACTAAGTACTAATACGTGATAATTAAAAATGCTAAAATTTAAAAATTCATAAAAAATTATGCAATTGACATAACTCACCATACCATACATCAAACTAAAGATAGTGTTGATCAGCACAGTAAGCATTATGACTCATTAGCATTAAAGTGTATTTAAATGAATTAAATTAATTTCAAATATACTGGCCCCACGTTATTTTTAAATAATGAAGTTTTTAAAGAAAATAATTAAAAATTCTTTGCATAATACAATAGGATCAAAAGCATTTTAAAGTGTTCTCAGATATATCTACTTATTAAAAAATGAAATGTCAGAAATATCAATGCTCAACACCATAAAAAAATATTTTATAGTTGCATTAAATGATACAAAAAATTTAACAATAAATGTCTCCTTGTCTTGACAATCTACACTTCAAACATCATGATAAGGTTAATTTTAAACTTCTGTGAATGAATTGCAAAAAGAAACAGTTTAGCCCCTTAAATTCATAAAATTCTTTTAACTAGTACAAGTACAGAACTTAT
>MUZC01000097.1:492376-542857 GCA_002072015.1 Radix auricularia | reverse complement strand
ATTAAATGAAGTATCATATATAGACTGTGGAGGAATTTGAAACTGAAAAGTTTAATGTAATAGCATTAATAGACCAAATTTCAGCCGAATGCCCCCCACGTTTTTAGTTCGAAAATATTTTGGTGTGTAAGAGTGTGTATGTACAAAATGTCCACAATGTGCATCCAACAAAACAGTTCTGGCTCAGCCCAGGGGAAGGGAAGTTCCAACAGAGCCCAAGAAAAAATTTATTTTCTTCTTTTTAGTTCACAAAACGTGGTATCTTAAAAACTTTTTTAAAAATATTTTTATTTATACTTAATTAGCAGTTTCAGAACATTCATGCACTTAACTTCACACATGCAAAAAACAAGTATTATAATAAAAAAAAAACAGTATTACAATTTCTTGTAGGCAAAAAAACCTAACCATGCATAGTGATTGTGAAAAATTAAAATAAATAATGAACAGCAATTAATTTGTCTGGGATTAGAGTATTTTAGAAATTTTTTTTGCTATTTCACATTAACACAGATAAAAGTCCAGTTACATCTCAGAATTTGTTTAAAATAAGTATGATGGAAACAATATTTAATGAAACAACATTAAACTAAGTTGTTGCTGTTTAATAATAACAACTGTTGGACTTTGATGTGACATTGAACTGTTCTACCACTTACCAAGTTTCCCGTAAATACCCCTGGTATCTATTTTTTTAGTTGACACAAAACAAGACAGAATGATAAAGTTGATTTTACACATGTATATGATGGAAATTTGTAAAGTGATGGTCTCACAATGAATCTAGCTCCAAACACAAATCTTATTAAATTTACAGAGGAAATATCTGATAAATTTTGCACATCAAGATCTCAAGGTGCCTATCAACTAGGATAAATTGTGTACATCAAGATCTCAGGGTGCCCTATCAAACTAGAATAAATTGTGTACATCAAGATCTCAGGGTGCCTATCAAACTAGGATAAATTGTGTACATCAAGATCTCAGGGTGCCTATCAAACTAGAATCAATTGTGTAAATCAAGATCTCAGGGGGACTATCAAACTAGAACAAATTGTGTACATCAAGATCTCAGGGTGCCTATCAAACTAGAATCAATTGTGTACATCAAGATCTCAGGGTGCATATCAAACTAGAATCAATTGTGTACATCAAGATCTCAGGGTGACTATCAAACTAGAACAGGAGTTTAATTTTTGTTCCTCAAATCAACAAGGGAACAAAATCAAACTTTTATATAAATTTGCTAATAAAGAATGAGTTTTTAAAATGATACAGTGTAAAAATTTTTGCTTTCCCTAGAGAAAAAGAATGAAGTTTAAACATCTAAACAAACATTTTCTCCCTTCATTAACTCTTAATGTGTTAAAGTGCGATTATGTGTGCCACTTTGTTTTACTCTTTAGAAACAAAATTACAGAAAATAAAAACTCTTTAGTGCGTGAAAAACGATGTTTTTTTTTTTACTTCCGGCATTTGCGGCTGTTTCCCTCGCTAATGTTATCGCTTGATTCGCAAAGCTTTTTGATGGTTTTTACTTCTTTTTTTTTTCAAAGATGCGATTTTGAAAAATACTTTATTACTAAAATAATAGTACTAAACTACAGGTCAAAATATTTTTAAACTCAACACGGTCTTTTGAATATATAAAATAAATATTCTTATCCTAAAAGATGAAGTCAGTATGACAATAATAATATAAATAGATTTTACGCAATTTTTAAAAATTTATAATCGGTTGATCGCAATTCAAGAAATTCTTACGGCACTGAGGCGGAAGTTTTCGGAAAACCTTATGGCAAAAGAAGAGTTAATAAAAGTTTTTAAAAAATGCTTCTGTTCAGCATACCTCAACATTAGGGTGAAGGTGGCATGCCTCTGGTACCTCCAGGTAGTGTTGGCTGAGACCATCCATAGCTTGAATCAAACTGTTCAGTCTGACATTGGGATTGAAGAAAGCAGCTGGAGCTTTGTACTTCACTGTAGAAATAATATCCCACAATTCAAGATTTGTAACATTGCTTTCTTACCTTTCAGGTTATTGGAATAAAAATTTTAACATGATTTTTAAAATTTTCATAGTTATTGTACAGTTTTATTTAGGTGTAAACAACAATTTCTATAAAGTACCAGGTACTATTATTTATGTTATATATAATAATAATAATAATAATAATAATAAAATGATAATTTATATAGCGCTGTATCCCAGCAAGGAGTCAGGCTCACAGCACTTTACATGGAAATAACAATACATATATCAATAAAAAGAAACATTCATATCATATTAACTACATAAATGACAATACGCTATACTCAATACATCAGCTACGTTAATCATTTAAAGAAATGTTGTTTTATTAATTTTGAAAATAAATTTTAAAAAGATGTGTCTTAAGTGCAGTCTTGAATGACTTAGCAGTTGAAATGCTACGGATATGTAATGGAAGAGAATTCCATTGTTTGGCTGCACAAAAAGAGAATGACCTTTCGCCAAATGTTTTAGTACTTGTCTTAGGTACACAGAGAATGCGTGTATCTGCATAGGAGCGTAGCTGACGACTTGGTGAGTAGACTGACAAAAGTTCAGTAAGATATGAAGGGCAATAAACTATGTCTGCTTGCAACTAGACAGAATTCAACAAAGATATGCTTGGGTTTCAAATAAAGGAAACAATTAATTCATTCAGCATGATTATTATTGAATTTCAATTCAAGACTCATTTATAAATTCCATAAACACAAATTAAAGGATTAATTTATTACAACAAAAAAAAAAAAGGGAAGTAACTCTTCTCACACAAAAGGTTACTGAGTTTATTTATTAAAAAATTAATATGTAATGTTATCCAATCACAGCAAATTAAAATTTTGAACTATTTGAGTATCAATATCCTTTTTTTCTTTCACTAAGTGATTCTGCAAAGATTTCTTAGCTCAGTAAATCTCAGTCAACACAAGGAACCGATGCAATTGCAGTGTGAAGAATTTGAAATGAACAACACAATTAAGTTTAGATTTACTATTTAATGATCATGAAAGCAAAATGTTTTTCTCAAAAAAATCAAAGTAGTGTAAAAGTCTAGCACAAAATAAAAGCTTGAGAGATCATGTTAATAAACAACACTTTTCATCTCTTCATGAGAAGATCTTACTTTGTCATACAACATTAAAACATTGTGAGATAGTTCGACTGTCTCAGCCTTGAAGTTTACTATATTACTATCTCAACCTTGAAGTTTACTATATTACTATCTCAACCTTGAAGTTTACTATATTACTATCTCAGCCTTGAAGTTTACTATATTACTATCTCAACCTTGAAGTTTACTATTTTACTATCTCAGCCTTGAAGTTTACTATTTTACTATCTCAACCTTGAAGTTTACTATATAACTATCTCAACCTTGAAGTTTACTATTTTACCATCTCAGCCTTGAAGTTTACTATTTTACTATCTCAGCCTTGAAGTTTACTATTTTACTATCTCAACCTTGAAGTTTACTATTTTACTATCTCAGCCTTGAAGTTTACTAAATTACTATCTCAGCCTTGACGTTTACTATATTACTATCTCAGCCTTGACGTTTACTATATTACTATCTCAGCCTTGAGGTTTACTATATTACTATCTCAACCTTGAAGTTTACTATATTACTATCTCAGCCTTGAGGTTTACTATTTTACCATATCAACCTTGAAGTTTACTATATTACTATCTCAGCCTTGAGGTTTACTATTTGACTATCTCTGGCTGAGAATAGACCCATATTTATAGCATCTGATAATCCAGACCGAAAAAAAAAATGTCAGTTAATGTTACTTACATCTAGCAACTTCAAAATCTTTCTTGACAGCATTGGGGGTGCACCAATACTCCACAATGGCACCAAGACTTTGTTGATCATAGATGTCTGTGATGTGGGTGCCATAAACAATCTGCAAGAATTTAACATGTGAACCACAATAAATTTTAATCAAAACATGAAGTATGGCTGAATTATTTCTTTTAAACATAAATATTTGACATCTTATATTTCTTTTTATTTTTACAAATTCAAATAAAATTTTCATTGACCCTCAAAACTTTTATAATCTAGGTTAACTTCTAGACATGAAATCTGACAAAGTTATCATGGCTTCAGTTATTGTCCCAAATTGTTTTACTTCACCTCAGACAACATGAACCTGATCCCCGTCCATGAGGTTGTTCGTGGCACCATGGTCCCATCTGCTGCCATGACAAACAGAAGGTCTCGGAACTCACCAACTGTAAAACCAACAGCTTCCTGTATGGGAGCCAATCAGGATTTGAAATATTGAGTAGATTGAGTTAATATATCTAAGAGGAACTGGCTTCCAATTTATAATTCATATGCATTCCTAAGCATTTATACAAAATGATGACTTTAATTTTAATTAATACTGAGTATTATTGACGTTGCAATTTTTAATGTAATTTTTAAAAATAATGTTATTTGTTCAAGTGAAGGGAAATTGAAAAAATGCATTTCAACATTTGAAAAAAATATAAATTTGAAGTTCCTTGCCTGAAGCTCCCTAAATCCAATGGTAGAGAACTCATGAGGTACATTCCAGCCACCACTGCTAAACCTTGTACGCAGATGAATCGCAGCATGAAGGTAACATAAGTTATGCAGCATGGCTGGCCAGTCTGGCCGGTTGGACTGCTTTAAAATATCTGGCTCCATCCAGGTCATGCTCCGCACAAGACAATCTTTCATGACCTAAAGTGACACAAGACAATCTTTCATGACCTATAGTGACGGAGTATTAATTGTGAGGAAATAATTATTTGAAACAAGTGGAAATACCTTTAGCCAGACAACTGCATCTCAATATTTATTATTTTCAATAATTATGAAAGAATGAAGTATTGGATTTGTTAATAAAAAAAAAGAATGACCAAAAATTCTTAGTCTTAAACTATTGCTTATCTCCACTTACCTTGGGTGAGTCCACGAAGACTCTAAGTGAATTCTGCAGGAGTCTAACAGGAATACAAGTGGAGTCAACATGGGAGGTAACCCATAATCTGAAATTGGCATCGCATTCCTGGGCTCCTTCATTGAGAATAGATTCCAGGGCATTGAGCAGGCGGGGGCAGTTGTGGGCATTGTGAAGCAGGATCCATACACCCTGAGTGGAATATACAATAGTAATTTATTAGCACCAATATAAAAAAAATTCTCAAAATTACAATTGTTATAAAAAATGAAGATTTAAAATTCATCCCGTTTAAAAAATAAACAAAAACTTTTAAAAAGTTCAGAGATTAAGTTAAAAGTTATTTTAAAACATTTTTTATCCTTAATATAAATATCAAGTTATGCTTTTATAATAATTAATTTTTTTTATAGAAATCCTGTATGAAAAGAAAGATGCTGTGATGTACATTAGTTGTTATAATGTTGAACAACTGAAATATTAGTTTAAAAATTCACCAAAAGACATTCATGACTAAAAATTAGCAAGTAGATAAAACTGTTTCATACCTCTGTCATACCCTTCAGGATCTGCTTCTTCACAGCTCTCTCATCTGACGTGTTGTTGTCTGTCAGCAGGATGCTCTGATAACGAGTCTGTTTCTTGCCAGCAAAGTCTTGGAAAATTTTGACAGCTAGCTCAGACTCTGTACGGAACAGCATCAAAATGGGCAAAGTGCCTGAACTCTGCCTCAGTAAAGCTGGCAAGTCTAGAGAGACGTCCGTGTTGTATCTGAAAACAGCATTTTCAAGTTTTTGATTATTTTCTCAAAAATAGAAAATAATACTGCAGACCACTTTTTAATACTAAATTCAATTAGTCAGCATTGATGATGAAATCAACAGTTAAGGATACTTTTTCCTCAAAGATGTAAAAAAAAAAATGTATTTTTACTGAATTTGTTTTTTTTAGGCTAAAAGACTAATTTTTAAGCCTTTTGTTTTTAAACTTTCTTTTTTTAAAATTTTTCATTTTATAAATTTAAGTTAATCTTTATGACAAAATAATATTTTAAAATTTGCCTCACTTTTTCCCCAGCACAGTTGCTATAAAGCAAGCGCTAGCCTGCAGGAGTCTGTCGTTCCTCACAGCCCTAACAATACACAGTCGCTGAATGGCCTTCAGGACGTCATCCATTTTGTCTGGCAGGGGAACATTGTTTTCAGGCATCTCACTCTCACACAAGTTCCTCCACTGAGTCTCACGACCATCTTTGGGCATGCGGTCAAACATGTCCCGGAACCACTCAAAATGATTTGCCAAAACCTAAACAAAATTCAATTAATGAAATAGTTTTGTTAGCATACATCGTTGTAACTTTATTCATAAGTCTAACTACTTACATTTCTACAGTCTGACTTTTATCAAACCGATGAATTGTCTTATGGACCAACCTGCAGATTGTGAAATTGGTCGTCTGTCATCCAGTCAAAAGGTTTCTTGGACTGCATGATGTGGGGGTCAGCGACTGCGCTGTTTGTGATGGCTGACATTACAATTGAGCCGAAGTTAGGAGAAATGACAAACTCCCTCTCTCCTGGGCCAAGATTTCCCTGAGAATCTTCAACCTGATTTAAAGAACAGAAAACCTTGTAAAAACATTGATTTTTGGCGCACACAAATTTAGTTTACTGAGTATCCTGATTTCTCATTTACACAGTAAGAATTATGAATTATGAATTCCACAGGTTATTTTTTAAAAGAAAAATGCTCTTAGTTAAAGACTTTTGACCACATCAAATGTAATCGAGGATAATACCTCAATAGCCAGCAGTAAGGCAAAGACAACTCTATCTCTCTCTAGTAGTCCCCTTGCCATGGTTGTAAAAGCACTGAACGTTAGCCTGTCAATCACTGCCTTCATTGCAGATCTGGATGAAATAAGATTATTGGTCCACTTTACTTAGCTATAACAACTGAACTGGACATTTGTAAGTAAACATTTTTGTTGGACAGAAATTATCAAAAGGAGTCTTGTTAAATAATTAATTTTTTTTCAGCTTCGTGAATTAATTATTTTAATATGATTTTTTTAAAAACTACGTTATGTTATCTATCAATCCTAGATAGAAAATGGAAATGGATAGGACACACCCTAAGGAAAGACAAAAATAAACCAAGATAAGCACTAGAATGGAACCCACAACCCATATGGCAACAAGGAAGATCCAAGAAGTCATGGAAACATAGTGTTTTGAATGAGGAAGAGAGAACAGAGAAGAGCTCGAAATAGATGGGTATGCTGGTAAGAGACTGAGCCAATGATGATGAAGTTATCAATCAGCCAATGAGACTATTCAATTATAAGGTTTTATCTTAGGAAAGAGGATCGATTCTTTAACGTTTAAAGCCCCATAAGGTTTTTGTTAAACTTCCACCTCAGTACCGTAAGGATTTTCCGTATTGCGATCAACTGGTTATAAAATTTTAAAAATTGCTGAAAATGTATTTATATTTTTATTGTCCTACCGACTTCATCTTTAAGGATAAGAATGGTTATTTTATACATTCAAAAGACCGTCTATTTCTACCTGTAGTTTAGTACTATTATTTTTATAATAAAGTATAGCAAAATCAGATCTTCAAAAAATCCCTATAAAAACTACCAAAAAACTTCGCGAATCGAGCAATAACACTAAACGGCCGCCATTGCCGGAAGTCTAATACATCTTCTTTGACGCACTGGAGAGTTTTTAAATTCTGTCATTTTGTTTCTAAAGAGAGTTCTATTGAGGCGCACTTTACTGCGCTTTGTCAATTTAAACGTTAATGATAGAAACATAATTAACTAACACTGACATACATACTAGAAAAAAATAATTTAAGAAAACTAACTATTCTGTGAATTTTGGACCAACCTTTCTGAGTGTGCAACAGCCGCCTGGTACAACAGCAAGAACTGTTTGAATGAACTCTGATACAGTATGTTGATCTCTCTCATGTACTGGGCTGTGTCAAAGCAGACGGCTCCTCTTTGGGCAATGACACGAAAAACTTCCCTGGCTTTCCTGATGGAGTCCTCGGCACTCTCGACACGCGCTTGACTAAGTATTGAGAATTTAACAGCTTTGTTTTAAGAAAGACTAAGAAAATGTAAACTTTCTTCTTCAACCAATTCATGACAAATTCTCGTGACCACAACAACTCCTTTCAAGCTTTCAGGTTTATTTATTATGTATTTATATAGATGTCAATGAACACGTGAAATACCTCTCTAGAGTTTCTTCATATTGTTTTTTCAGCTCTGCAAGCTTCTTGGTGGCCTGCAGGTCATTCATGAGTCGAACGTCTGTCGACAGTTGTTCTTTCATCTGGTGCTCAAGTCTCTCCATAGTTGCCAGGTTTTCTTCATGCTCCTGGTGAAAGTTAGAAACAACGTAAGGGATTCTAATGGCTGGCATATATTTATTGCAAGGATCTTTGTATCCAACTCCAGCCGAAATTCTATTAAATGATAAGATGCAAAATTAAGTTTGCTAAAAAGAATGAGCAACTGTGTTAGCAAAGTCTAAGTGGTGTTCAAAAATGTCTTTAACACATTTTTTTTTTTTAATTGACCATGAGTCACAGATATTTTTGAAAATGTCACTTTTGTGTTTCTACTCAGATAAATTATATGGAAATGATTTGTAGACTTAGCCATAAAACTTAGTGTGATTTCAATCTTTGTTGGTCTTGAGGGTAAAAATTCTTAAAAACATCAATAACTCTAGAAAGATCATCAACTAGTTTCAGTTTACTTCTCTCAGAGTTGTCATCTCGTTGTCCAGCCTGGCCTTCTCCTGGGCCATGAAGACATCAAGCAGTTCCTCCTCTATGTCTTCCCTGGACAGCTGGTAGAAAGTCACAGAGGTGGCCGCGGCAAGCTCTTGTGGGCACATGTGTGGTTCGCTGGTGGTGTGCAGGAACAGACGGAACTTGGGGTCACATTCAACCTCATGATCTGTGACCTGTTGGTGGAAAGAATAATTTTGATTTGAACATTCATAAATTTAATGACAGTCCATTGCCATATCTGGTTAATATGTGAGACTTTAGTTCCTATAAAAAATGTTGTTAATTGTTCACTATTATCTCTGAGAACCATTCTCATCATTCTAGCTATATTATTATGACAAACTCCGGTACTAAATAAAAAATAATCAGGGCTTTTAAACGTTTTTTTAAAAAACATTTTAATTATTTAGAAATTCATATTTGTACAAAATTTTGGACTGATTGGAAGCAATGAAAAAAATCCTAAATTTAAAAATGCACTTAAGACACTTACAATGACTTTAAATCTGGATTTCCCATTGATGAAACTGACACAACTTTGAATGGTGTTCATGAACCTTTTATCTTTCATTAAGGAATCAAGGTCACAGTCTGTCACCAGCAGAGGTGTTCCATCAGACAAGCAGTTTTCTAGCTGAGATCGGATTTCCTGGAAACAAAAAAAACAAACAAAACTTTTAGCACCTTTTATTTCTGCTTTTACAAAATTTGTGTCAAAAATAAATTAAGTAGCCACTGAAATAATTGAATTGATGTTTGTTATTTAACAAAAATTAAATAAAGCTTTTGTGAGACTGTTTTTTTTTTTTTATGTAGAGGAGAAAATATAAATTTAAATTAAAAATGTTCAACTTATATTAGCTTATAACAATAAAAAAAATGAAACAATAGATGTAAAAAGTTTGAAGGTTTGGTTCAAATCATTGACTCACGTGGTATTTGACCTCTACCAACTCCTTCCCAGCATAAAAACTCTTCAACCAGTCTATCACTCGTGACGTTGGGTCACAGATGAGTGGCCAGGCTGACATACTAGCATCCTGCATTAAGAAGCATGCATTCTCCAACATGAGTCGTGTGGTCGGCAACTGCTTTCTTTGCAATTTTATAATGTCAAGCTGAAACACAACAGAATTTTGAAAATTATCAGATATGAATTGTTTGAAAAATAGATCATAAACAAACTATCAAAATTGGCTCCATGATGTGAGAAAAATAAAATATTACATTTTTTTACTTCAATGCAGGTGAGACAAATAAGCTTGATGGGTATAAAAAGATTTCTTAAAGTTAGACGACATAACATAATTAAATATCAGTTTATTTCTTTTTTATAACAGAAAATGCTGCAGATTTTTAGAATGTAAATAATAAAGAGTAATAAAACTTAATGGAAATAAGTTAACACAGAAAGTTAAGCTACAGTGTAACATCATATATAACTAAGCATAAAAAAATATAAAAAATGAAAAAATTACAGGAGAGTACAAGAAGTCGATGAGTTCTGTATTTCTAAACAACTGCTGCTTGTGAAGAGGGAGGCCATGATGTTCACAAACTTGCATGAAAAACTCTCCCATCCGACGCCTACACAAAGAAAGATTGTTTAAAACAGAATTTTGAGTAGGAGAATTAATAGATAAAAGTGTGATGTAAGGGAGAATGAATAGGTAAAAGTGTGATGTAAGGGAGAATGAGTAGATAAAAGTGTGATGTAAGGGAGAATTTATAGATAAAAGTGTGATGCAAGGGAGAATTAATAGATAAAAGTGTGATGTAAGGGAGAATGAATAGATAAAAGTGTGATGTAAAGGAGAATGAATAGATAAAAGTGTGATGTAAGGGAGAATGAATAGATAAAAGTGTGATGTAAGGGAGAATTAATAGATAAAAGTTTGATGTAAGGGAGAATTAATAGATAAAAATTTGATGTAAGGGAGAATTAATAGATAAAAGTTTGATGTAAGGGAGAAGCAACAAAATTATATGTCACAAAGACTCATAATAAACAATTTTTTGCTTCATATTTTTTTGAACTTTTGATTACAAAAAATATAATAATGCTGTAAATAAAATGAAGTTTTAAGTCCTATAAAAATAAATCTAAGCCATTATTTACATTTATCAATTTTTGTTTTGGAGTTAATAGTGGATAGGTTTGTGTATTACTCACTCATCAGTTTGCCATTCAAAGTATAAGGTTTGTATAGAGAACATTGATTTAACTTTTTACAAATAAAAACCTGTAAATTAATTTTGTATTAACTGAGACTTTGAATGTATTTACAGAGGCATCAGAGAGGCGAGAGCTAATCCTTGAATCAGCTAATCCTTGAATCGACAATTTATTCTGCATAATTTAGTATTTTCCCTTTTTCTCAAGGGAGCCAAAAATTAATTAGCCATGTGCGTGGAAAACCATGTTACTGTTACGCTCCTGCGCATTTATGACAACTCTGTATTTATTGCAATTTTTTAAAATGTATTTCATAAATAAATTATATAAATGAAAGTTATATATATATATTTCCTGGTCTCAATGTCATTCTTTCGTGTAAAAAAATGCAATATACTGAAAGCTATGATTTTCAAAACAATTTGAAAAAATAATTGTCAGTTTGTGTGAAAGATTGAGAGAAAGTAAGTAGCATGTATTGAGTTAATGAAGATTTTTTATCTACAATTAAAAAAGGATTACAGTCACTTGGTTTAAAGAAAACCTTAAAGTACCTGGTATCTATATTGACAGGACCACAGTATGTAAGTGTAGCTGCTGCTGTGATGCAGTTAGCTAGCAGAAGTTCATTGTTGTCATTGTCCTTGACTTCTTGTCTCCACTTAATTTCTTGAGATTTCAGACTGAGTAAAAATAAGAGGGCAAAAAAACAACAGTTGATCATGTTAAGAATTAAAAAGAACAACAAATAAAATGTACAATATTATTAGCTAAGTATAAAGAGTTGAATATATATTTTAATTTATACCATGTGCCATCCTGTTGAGTAGTACCACCTCTTTGAAAACAAACAAATATTCAACCATATTCAATCTTTTCATATATATTGGAATTTATTTGGTTGTCCAGTTAAGTCATGCACTGACCTGTCAACAAACTCCACAGCAGACTTCAGCCGTTCATTCATAGATTGAAGCTCTATCTGTAGAGAATGTTTCTCAACAACAGCCTGGTCAAATGAAGCCTGCAGCTGGCTGACTTCTTGTTGAATTCTGGGAAGATCAGCTTCAGAAAGGTCCTCTTCCTCCTCTTCCTGCTCTTCAGGTTTATCATCCTCTTTTGGCTTTAAAGAAAAATTTACAACAAATATTTCATCAATACTTTTCAAATGTGTCTGTTATGGTTGGCTTGTTGAAGGGTAAGATATGATAGTAAATGGCAAATATGATGTTAATTGATTTTGAAAAATAAAGACTTATAAAATTTGATAAAGAAGTCCCATTTTAAAAGAGAAAAACCTTCTTTTTCTTTTCTTTTTTAAATTTAAATTCAAATACTAAAATCCTTAATTACATTTTTCA
The DNA here is from genome assembly GCA_002072015.1 of Radix auricularia. Classification (NCBI taxonomy): domain Eukaryota; kingdom Metazoa; phylum Mollusca; class Gastropoda; family Lymnaeidae; genus Radix; species Radix auricularia. The sequence continues at coordinate 530,536 of MUZC01000097.1, read as the reverse complement.
TTTTTTGGGCTTAAATAAATTAGATAGTTCAGGTTAATGGATTTAAAAATCAGAAAACGTACGATTATGTAATAATGTACAGTACATAAATGTATCCATTCAAAAAAAAATATTGTGTACAAAGAATTTTAAAAATAATTTTGTTCTTAAAATAGATATTTCAATTAAAAACAAACATAAGCATTATTCTTTCTTATGAGGAAATTATATGTATTTTGCAGCTATAAAAATATTTACTGTTAAAGTTTTTGATTTGAAACACTTATATATATATATATGTAAGGGAGAATGAATATGTAAAAGAGTGATGTAAGGGAGAATGAGTATATAAAANATACAGTAGAAGTCCATTAGTCCGGCATCCAACAGTTCAGAATGCCCCATAGTTGGCATCGATTCGGAAAATTAAAAAAAATTTGTTTTCTCCAAAAGTGTGTCTTTAAAGCAAATAAAAACGCTTGAGAGCTAATCGGAAGTTTAGTGCAGTACGATCTGAAGGAAAGCCAGTGACAGGGCCAATGATTTTTGGAAAAGGCAAAGAAATTCGGTGTAGTAAACCTTCCTTCAGCCTACTCAAAATCTTGATGCCAAAACTGAAGAAAAGGAAAAAAATCAGCTAGACAGAAGCTGCAGAATCACTAAATAAGTTTATCTCTTTTGCTGAGGCTAGTACTAAGCTACAGTGCTTCAGAAATTATTGATTTCCATATCATTAGAAATAAATTTTATACTAAATGCCAAAAGTCAAGAAAACAAAAAGACATTCGTGAATTTTTAAAATCTAAGTGAAATATATTTTACAGTACATGTACATACATTATATGAAGTGTAAAATAAACTTTGTTGTATATGCATACTGTATTTGTAGTTTAATTATTAACCTAATTGTTCTTATAATTGTGATTTATGTATGTACTTAGTTAAAAAAACAAAGTAAATTTGTTTTACGGCAAAGCTAAAAAGAAGGTGCACCGCCTGATAGACCGGAATTTTCTGTAGTCCAGCACTGAGCCGGTCCCGCACGTGCTGGATTATTGGACTTCTACTGCATATAAATCTTAAATTTTTTAGGAACACCTTCAGTTTTTTTTTCCTATTAATCAGGCATTAAACGTTATTTTTCATTTTAGTTTTGTAAGCTGTTGTTTTAACACTTAATTGTGTTGAAAATAACTGCAGTGTTTTTTTATGAGAGGGGTTTGGCATGCACATGAAAACAAAGAGCTTTGATCTAACTTATAAAATACAACTGACAAGATACAAATTATTATTTTTGTACGATATGTATATAATGCCAGTGAATTGTATGATACTGAAGCTAAATAAATACATTAAATGCAGCTAAATGCAAAAAATTTCTTATGTTTATTCAAATAATTATATTAAAATATAAAGGGGCCTCTAATTGATTCTTCTGAAATATCTAGTGAATATTTATAATAAAAATATTTCTGTTTTAGTCCCTTCTCCAACCACCTAAAAATAACTAAAACATTAATTAAAAAGTTAAATATCTTGATTTTGATTGAGGTTATTTCCCAAATTTGATCCAAAAATTTAATATTAATTAATACAAGGTAACTGAAGGTTTTTCATATTCTTGAACTTCTTTACTTTTTTGCATCATGGACCCAAGTAGATTGGTCTATAAAATTTAAAACAAATTAATATTTAAATATTTATACCATTCAACAATGAGCTACTTTCAAATAATGATTAAATAACAGTTAACATGTATTTATGTACAAGAACGAGAGCGAAGCAGTAAAAGTGAAAAACTAGTTTGAAGGAAGTACTTAGAAGCACTTAAGCAAATTTTCTACTACATGAAAATTGTATCAAAGTTATACCTGCAAATTTGAAGTTGGATGTCTCTGCAAAAACGGTTGTTAATTGAAGGATAAAAATAATAATTATTTAGCCTTTAAACCTAAATAATTTTAAAGTCAGAAAGAATTATAATGTTCTTTTTAAAAAGGGTCAATGTAGATAGAGGTTGTTGTCATTAACATTTATCCCCATTTTCTCAGAAAATGTGTCATAGACTGCCAAAAAAGTTTCAATTTATTTTATAAAATTGATTTAAGTTCATGCCTTTCTTTTTCATAATAAAATTAATTTCTGATTGCACTATTTGAGAGACTTAAAAATATCAAAATGAAGTTTTAAGGCATTTTAAAACTGTTTTAAAAAGTAAAATTAAAAAACAAACTAATGTGTGCCAGGCAAAGAACTATAAATTGCCAAGTGTGCCAGGAATGATAAAATTTCCAGCTTGTTAATTTTAAATGAATGAAAAATCAGCTAATGTTAGGGTTACAATAAAATTATAATTTAGTTTTATCAATTATTCCAAAAAATCCCTAATTAAATCTTTTGCAATCATTTTCTGGTGACTATAGAAAGGATAAAATCTACTTTTTAACTTTTCAAGTAACTATATTTGTTCTAAGTTAGAACTGACATTTCACACTTTGGACATTGCAAAGTTTTTAAAAAAATATTTAGATATTTAATTAAACTATAACTCAAGATATTTTATATTATAACTTTGAGATTTAAGATATAAAACTGCTAATTATTAAAATTATTGCTATCTTTTAAATAAGCATTTAATGTACCAATACAAATAAGAACATTTTTCTAGAGTTTAAAGATTTATTTTAAAAAAGATTTTACAATTATGTCACTGTTCATTAAATTAAGTCATTATTTCTAAAAACATTAAAGACTGGGTTAACAGGTGAAACAAAAGTTTAAGATGTCAGAATTACTATGATGAAAGATTTAAAAAAATTTTTTACACTAGAGTCTAGGCCATCAAATTGACACCAATAAGTCTTAGAAAAAATATACTTAAAAACTAAATGAAAAATGTAGACAGCACAAAAGAAGAAATAAAAAATACCTGAGAAATTACAATAATTTACATTAGTAAATGGTATACATGAATTGTGAGACAAATCTTTGTCTTTTAAGTGTTGTAAATCTATCTTATTATGTATCATTTATTTTAAAAACCAAGTTAAAACTTCACATACTCATCTAAGTATAAAAAAGTAAAATGAAATAATCAAAAGTAATATAAACTAAAATAACAAAATATCAGAGAAAAAAGCACTTTGAGCAAATATTCCCTACACCATATAAATCTAATTTCAGCACCAATTTATGAGTCAAGAACACATTAAAATTATAAATAAATCAAAAGTTGAAACTAAGGTTCCTTACCTCCTGCTCCTGAATTTTTTGCAACCTCTCATTCTCTTCTATCTCTCTCTCAAGCTCATGCATTCTTTCCAGGGAAGACTTGAGAGGCCCACATAGTCTGGAGTATTCCACAATGGCAATGGTGTAGTGGACCAGGGTGGCACAATCCTCACTGGCATATTTGGCTCCAGCAATCGTCAGACCAGTTCTTGCTCCAGGTGAAGGGGACCTTTGCTTGACTGCTATAAACTGTTTATCTGGAGATTTTTCAGTTAGATTTCTTATTGAGAAAATTTGCATTTTTATTTTCAAAGAAACATATTCAAATCTCTTTGTAATAATCCTGTAAAAAAACATAGAATTCAGGCATTCTTTTATACCTTGAGCATTATCAAGCAGGCTTCCTTCCCCTGTTACACCCAATTGACCATCTTTACTACATGCCAGGTAGCTCTCTACAGCTGAAATTTTAGATTTACATTTTTATTTTCTATGTTAACATCATTTGAACAAACAAATATGAAAACATCTTAGTTTAATATAAAATGAGTGTTGTTATAATTTAAATACAATTATATTTTAGACATCTAACACTTAAATCTGTGTCCTAAAATTTGTTTGCTTTTAGAAAATGGAACAACGACCAAAACTATTTTATTAGACCATCCAAAAGTCTTTGAAAAAAAAAACGTGTCTCTAGTTATAATTGTATGCATTTAGGACGTACCTGTAAGTACATCATTTGGCAAACCATCTTCCCATGACAGATTGTGCAGCATGTCAACAAATTTAACAGAATCTGACATTGTTTGCTGCATGCTCTTCCACTGGGCTTTGTCAAACCTGTCACCAGGCTCTTTAGGTTTAGCTGATCAGAAAATCAAATTGTATTTATTTAACATTAAGTAAATAAATTTAAAAAGTAAGATCCTTACATGGAATAATAGTCATTTTTTAAAAATAACTGCTCAGACTGCTCAACATCTGTTTTTTTTCCTTACTATTGTAACATAACCAACACATTTAAAATTCAAAGTGATTATTCGCACGGTTTTCCCGTGCATATAATATATAATATTGTTCGCACGGGTCAGGTCTGGTTGTCGCGCATGCGTACTCCCAGCGGCTGATAACAAAATAATAGCCAATTTTACTCAATTTAGGCTAAATTGTGCAGTTATATGTTAATAGTACTAATATTTATATGTTTATAGTACTAATACTAGTTACAATTTAATGATTGATGTCTAATAAATGATAATTGGATATAACTTTGAATAATCGCATAAATTTTCAAGTTTCTCTAGACTAATGGATAGTTAGCTAGAGTCAGTGAGTGTTATTATTGGTTAGCGGATCGAATCCTGATCAGTCTTTTGTTTTTTCTTCTTTTCTGTTGTTGCTGTTTTTTGTGTGTTGGTTTTTGTTTTATAACCACAGTGACGATGCTTGCAAACACTCAAACAGGCTTTTTTTCCAGGGACAATTTTTTTATATCCCATGAGTGAGTCACTGTTACTACAAGTGTTACTACTGAACTGAAGTTACTAGTTACTGTTCACTGTTATGCTTATACTCATACTCAGTTCAGTCTTACTTACACTTACAGTACAGAACAGAGTACGGACTCTCACTTTTTAATTTTTTAAATGATGCTTTACCATCATAAAGTCTTTCACTTTAATTAATAAATGATAAATTATAAATCATTAATAATTAATTAGCGAATGGCGGTATGCAGGTCCGCTCAGACTCAGATTCTCGCTCAAATACTATTACTATCAATTTCAGTGACAGCAAAATTAGTTTACCGTGCAAAAAATGATAATGTTTGATATTTTTTGTTCAAAATCTCATAATCATTGTCATCTACATAATTTGTAGCCCTTGGTCAATGACTCATTGAGTCACAGTCACAGTGACACTGTCCCTGTCTGTCAGTGGGTCAGTAACTAAATATTGTCGTTATTTATATTTGTTTTATTTGCGCAGGCTATTAGGTCTAATAATATTTATTTGACTCAATTAAACAACAATTAAATCAATTAACAGTAGACAGTGTCCTAAAACTTAAACATCAACTATACTAATACTTTACTTTATCTTAATTATTACACTTTGTAGTTAGTAAGTGTAGATTACCATTTCAAAAAAGTGTGAATAATTATCGGCACGGTCGAAGCGTGCGAATATTTTTCCAAATTATCGGCACGGTTAGGACGTCAAAACCGTGCAAATAACGCTTGCCTTTAAAATAATATTTTTAAAAAAAAATTCTCTTTGTACATCTACTGCCAGATGGAAAGAAAAATGTATAGCGTGAAATTAGACAAAGAGCTTTAAAAAGTTCACCTTTCTTGACAACAACTTTAGGGCCACTAGAGCTAGTGGACATCCGTGATGAAAGCTCCTCTTTGCCAGTGCTGGATTCTCTAGCCTCAGCTATTCTTTGGGATGGCAATCGTTTGCCTATCAGAACCATCACCATCTCAATAATCTGGCCAACCAGGATGGGAGGGTTGGAGAAAGCTCGGACGTGCTCTATGACTCCACGGTCAACCTTGCTTCGCCAGATCATGACCTGAACAATTAAAATGACCACCAACCAATTTACCTGTTTATTTCAGATTAATGATATATGAAGTAAAGGTACACTAATGCCTTGATTGATTATAAAAAATTATTTGTAGTAAAAACATATATAAGTAAATCAATTATATCAGTTCTGTACATCTTATTTTATTGTTGGCTGCTTACTTGTTGCCTGGCGTGGGCTAAATTGGTCCTGCATTCCTCAACATGAGCCTTTGACAAGGCGAGTTCATCTTTAGCCTGAAGCTGTCTGGTTTTTAAGTTAGCTTCTCTCATGCGATCAAACTCAGCATCGTACTGATCGTACTCTTCTGAGCCAAAGTTTAAATTTAACATGTTTTAGAAAAAAATATTTTTGGCAAAGCCGTAAGGTCAAAAGATGATAATCTTAAGATGCACAGTATATTTTAGCCAATGAATAATTGATTTGCCAACTAAACATATGAAAAATCAGATTATCACAAAATAAAGATTTCACCATTTTTGTTCAATCTGATAAGTAGTTATTAACATTCCAAAATTAAGTAAATATAAGTTCTTCTATACCCGGCAAATAAAATTTAATATAAACTAATCATTTTAAAAAAATATACAGTAATTGGAAAATAATGACCATCAGAAATATTAACTTAACAAATAATCATTTTCTTTACTCACAATTAATGAAATTATTTAAAGCAGTTATACTAATACCAATAAAATGTTGTAATCAATTACTTGTGTCATAGTAAACAGGAAGAGGAAAAACATTTTAAAATATTTTGTAGCTCTGGAAGCATTAATTGAATGTAATAATTTCTATTAAGGATAATGATGTTATTGGTTGTCTTTTTTCAGCTATATAGGTCTGTGTATTTGAAATGGATTTGATTCTTTTAGATCAAGCTGTACACAGAGGGGTATAAGCCAACATGCCCTTGCCAATACAAACACACCAATGGTGGAAACTGAGTCGACCACATCAGACTTCGGTGACTCAAATGAGAGCACTGGCCCACAAACTGGTACTTCAACTGGCTAGACTACAACAGGGACTCGAGCTGCCGCCATTGCAGCCCAGCCTCTGAAACAGTGGTGCACATATTGACTTCATGCCCCTCACTTGACATAGTCAGACAATGTTGTATAGCACAGATCAGCAGAGATTGTGAAGAATGCCCAGGTGTATGGCACAGCTCAGCAGATGGTGAAGAATGCCCAGGTGTATGGCACAGCTCAGCAGATGGTGAAGAATGCCCACGTGTATGGCACAGCTCAACAGATGGTGCAGGATGACCTGGTGTTAACCAAAGCTTTCAGAATATAAACTCAAGCTTATTGAATATGAGACTAGATAAAGATGTGGATCTCCTCTATTTCTATTGTGTTTGTCAGTCGCTGTCCTTGTTTACAGTTCTGGGAGACTCACCCAGCTGTACACATGACAAATTTTATTGCATCCATTTCATAACATTATATTCCGCCCCCGCCCCCCATACCTTCCTTAAGAAGTTCATCCTCTTCTTCCTCTTCCACATCCATCTCAGTCAACTGAAGGTAGGCGTCTAAGGACTTGCTGAGTCCGATCTTAGCCTTCAACTTCTCTAAGGCGGTGGCTTTTGCAGTGAGTTTTTTCAGGAGGCCGGCTGTGTTTGTTTGAGCTTCTTCAAACTTTTCATTCAGAGTTTTGATTCCTTTCTTCATGACCTTGGCATCAACTCTGGTCTTGTCTAGGGTGGCAAGAACTTTTCTGATTTGGAAAACAATAATGGATCCCATAATAAATAGTAAAATGAGATATGAATGCAATTATCATTTTTAACAGCACACTTATCTAAGAATAATAGCTGAAACAGAACAAAAAAGTATGTGGATCCTGACAATATTTTTTCTCTTTGTATTGTATTTCACTGTTAAAAATTGTAAGTCTAGATGTAATTTTGTTTCTGCATCTACACCAAACATGTACTCCAGCAGTTCCAAACATTCTGTCAGTGTCATCATTTTGTCCTAAAATCCATGCTCACAACAACCACAAAAACTAACTTGAGTTGTTCCACAGATCTTGTCCTCTCCTCAGATTTCAGGAAGTAAAGATATCTGAATGTCTCCATCAGCCTTCTATAGGTTGTAGGTCCCACATAAATTTCATTCTTTGCTTTATTTCTCTCTTTGTGCTTCAGTCTAAACAGGTCAGTAATTGAACTCATTAATATTTAAAAAATTACATTTCCTCAAAGCATTTTGCTGCCATAATTTATTGAGTAGTTTCAACGCTTTTTAAAGTATATTTTTATTTGGTATTTGTTTAATTAGTTATATAATTTTATACATTTAGAGTATTTTTTAAAGTTGGTTCTTTAACTTTTGCAAAATTTCTTTTTTTTGGTACAGTTTTTATATTTTTTTAATAAAACAAATCATATCTTAAATACTGGAAACCATTCATAACAAACATAAACAGTCCCAAAAAATTTATGGAATATCCTTCCTTAAAAAATTATTAAAAACTTATTGTAGGAAATGCTCTTGATAGGGTGAGAAAAAGTTATATATTTACTACGTTTTAGATTTTGTTAAAGGCAATTTTACCGTATTCTTTCATGCAAGATGACTTTGGAGTAGGGCAGATTGGGAACATTATCAGTTTGATATTTTAGCTGATCTTTCTTTTTTTCATGGACCTTGATGGTTGTCATGGAGATGTTTGCACTGACATCACCTGCCCATGACATCTGTTTACAGTCTCGAAGTACAAAACTGTGAATGTTTGCCAGGCTGGTTGTAATACTTTCTCTGCAAAAAGTTTAAATATAAAAAATATAATCATTTGTGACACACTGCTTTTTTTTATAGTTAAATTCAAAATTAATTTAACATCACATTCATTTTACCTCAAGTCTTCAAAGTCTTCAGTCAGCTGACATTTTGTGATGAAATAAGATGCATCTCCCAGGAGAGTTTCTTGTGGCCAGTCACACAGCCAGTTAACCTGGCAACCAGTCAATAAGCCAGGAAAGTTACTATGGAAAGAGGAAAAAACATTGCATTGCTAAAAATGTTGTACTTAAAAAAAAAAAAAAACACATTTGGGGAGACATATTACTTTTCATCAAATGACAACAAATAGATTTAAATGTAGCTTACCTGGCAGCATTTATGAGTAGTTCATGGCCAGGATGCAAGCAGATGAGAATGTGAAGATTGCTCTTGACTCTGGACACAAAAAATCTCATGGGATCAACAGAGGATTTTATAACCTCCCTTTTCATGGCTGGGTGAATGGCCTGCAGTAGTCCCTCCATTTCATCATTAGAGAACAGATGGGGATATTCTCCACTGATCAGTAAACTGTTGATGGCATCCAGATAGATAGGGTTCTCCAAATCACTGGACTAAAAAAAAAATAATAGTTTTAGGTGAATTATTTTATGTGTTTGGCAAATCACAAAAAAATATTTTTAAAATAAATAATAACAATATAAATAAAAGCATCATGTTAGATTTGGCAAGGAATTTTTCTTGTCTAATGATATTATTATATTTTCTGGGACTTCTAAATTTGGTAGAAAAATCATCTTTGTGGGCTGATTTTATCATGCACCAAAGTCTTGAAAAGTAAGATCACCATAAAAATTCTTTTATGAGGGAAGGATTTTGTATAACTCTAAAGATAGCTGCTACAGAACTTATGCTATTTTTTAAAATGCTATGAAGACTCACCAGCTGACAGATAGAAAGCTACCTATGAACCCTATTGTCTACATTAAATAAGCTCTATCAATATGACCAGAAGCCCCTTTCATCATAAAGAGAGGCAACTACATGGAAATTTGATGAATTAAACCTAAATCTAACTTAAGCCCCATGTAAACAACAAACAAAATTAATAATGGAGGTATTAACATCAAGCTTTGATGAAAAGTTGTAAAATTCTGATCAGACCTTATGAGTTCTCCCCTTGCTGGATCTCAAAAGTTAACTTCCATTAATTAGCTGCGTAGAGTTTTTAACAAAGAATTATAAATATCATTCATGAATGCTTACAGTAAATAAGAGTGATATCACTTTTCCCTCAGACCCACTGAGACGAACAGCTGAGCGGAGCCCATCAAAGAAGTTGCTTGGCTTTGATGTCTCAATCTTGTGAATAGGAATGTCTGCCACGTGCAGAGCCAGACGACATAATGTTGAAATGTTGGATCCCACAGCACCAATCAGTAGCATGTTGCCTCTGAAACAAGGTAAAAACATTAGGTTATTTTCAGTGAGAATTGGCAGAATTTTAAAAAGGATTCACGTTAGGATTTCCTTGAAAAAACATATTTACTTGTAATAATAATAGTGTTAGTAATAAAATTAATAATAATAATGGCATTAATTAAATAGTACTAATATTAGTTATTGCATTAATAGCAATAATGCTATTGCTAATAATAATATTAAGAGCATATTAATGCTTGATAAGCAGCCTATTTAATTCAAGTCAACCTGCATTGAACACATAAGTGTTTGGCCAATTTTTGTAACTTTGAAAAGTGCCAGAATTTTGTAGTACATTTACTTTTGATTAGAATGGGTACAAAAGATTTTTCTGTGCCTTGTGTCTCAACTATAAAACGAGAAAACCCTTTGTAATGAAAGCAATTACTCCTTATTGAAATAATTAAATTATAGCACATAAATGGACATGAAATATGGTCTGATAGTAAAGACAGGTGAAAAAAGGACAAGTTTATTCTGTGGTAAGGTACAAATAAAGTATACAAAAAATTCATTTAGATATAAGTCAAAGATAAATATTTTTGGATTAAAAAGAAATTTTTTCATAGTATTTTATTGAAGTTTTTAAAACTTTTATAAACAAAGTTTCTTGAAAGCTATAAAACATATCAAATCACCCGTGAGAGAAACTGAGAATCCGATGCATGCGCACCACATGGGAGATCACAAAATCTGAGAGCATCGTGTTGAGCCTGATGTTACCAAACTCATCGTTGTACCTGTTGAGGTGAGTGTTGAGACAGCTGTGGAGATCACTCAGCTTTTCTATTGGTTGGAGTGAAACCTGCTCACATGAGATGTTGAAACAAAATTACGTAACAAGTTTATTACAACATGAACAATTAAGCTGTTGGGTTAATGTTATTAATTTTGTTAACACGGGGTAAAAATGAGATGAGACAATGTTAAGTTTTAGTCAACTTTGAGATATGTATTAAAAAAGTCTCCACCATAACTGACAAGTATCACCAATTAAAATTCTAAGAAAGAATAAACTGAAACCGTAAGAATCTTTTAAGTTAAATGATTATGTAAGATGTGACAATGATCCTACTTTGACATGCTTCGCCCCAACTGATGTGACAGGCCGCTGGAAGACTCTGGCATCAACAGGAAAGGTCACAAAGTTTTCATGGAGGCCAGATAATTTGTCCTTCCATGTCTATAAAACAAAATAATTGGCTTTAAAAAAATTACCTTTACAATCTTCAGTGGTATGTTAACAAAACAAAATAGTCTATATTTATTCAGTCTTAAAGAAAGTTATTGCCAAGTTTACTATATTGCAGACTTCACTAAATTTAGTTTCAGTCAATAGTTGAAATTGATAGTCAAGGGTAATTTATGTGAACCTATAAGACAAGTTATGGTAAAATAAAATTTTTATGAATAGAAATAAGTAGAAATATTTTTATACAATGCACATATTATTTATTGTCAGTGAGTAACAATTATGAGCTACAAAATAAGCCAACTGTCTCAGTTTTATTCCTTTAAGATGTATTTTTATTAAAAAGTTGTATAAAAATTCAGATGAGTTCCTGAATTCAGATTTCATTTGACTTGTGGAATACAACTTTGTCTTCCAATTGAACTTGTTTTTATTTTCACAACTTACTTCCTCTAGGACAGAGTTTAGTTTGTCATCAAACCAGTTCAGGTCTGACATTCGGCTGATTCCATCTCTGACAATCCTGATCAGGTCATGGCGCCAAAGGGAGATTACCATGATGTCATCAGCTTTACTCTCGTCTGCTAACCTCCTTAGACACTGATAACAGTTTATTAGAGGAAAGACATTAAACAAAAGTGAGTAAAATTGAAAGAAAATAAGAAATGATCTGCAATTCATATATTAATTTATACCAAGGCATGCACTAATAGATATTATATAAACTTATTAACATTATGCACTAAGAACAGGAGTTTTTAAATGTGGGTGTTGCAAAACAATTAGGTGGTCAGCGCAAACACAACATTCATCCCATGTGGTGCAAGAGTCCCATACTCTTGGATTTGTCTATTCTCCAGACTGCCCCTCCTGTATGTTTATGCAAGAGACAAAAAAATCCAACTTCAACAATTTCTATAAAAAATGAAAATATTAAGCATTTCTAAAATTATATAACTTCCTAAGGAACATGATCAAAATTTACCTGAAAACACTTGGTGATGTCCTTCAGTGTGAACAGGTAGTGATTACGTCCTTCCATGGGTGTTAGCCTCAGAACATTTTGAATCGAAGTCAGCATCTCACAGGATGCTGAAACCAGTGCATTGTGGAGCTCAACGTCCAGTCCAGTTGTCTCCCCCTTAGTCACGTTGACCTTAAAACAATGGGTCATTAGTTAAATCCAGAAGGTCAAACCCAATAAAGATTTTAAAACACTAACTAAATCCTGAAAAAAATAACTTTTGATAAATTTATATGTAAGAGAACTAACCTTTAAGATTCCATGTATCATTGTCTTTAGAGCATCTTTCTGAGGGGCTGGCGTACTGAACACAGCAAAATGGCGCTAAGACAAAAGTTAAATGACATTCTAAAATTTAATTGTTTGAAATACAATGACTTGCAAATTAAAATTTTTAACACAATATATTTGAGACAAATATAAACTAATTATAATAATACTCTCTGTCCTAGATATGGTAAGAAATTCATCCTTAAAACTATCAGTGAAGATATGTTTCCTAATTTCTGGTTAAAATTTATAGGAGGCGAATACATCGGCTTGATAGTCCTTGGTGAGAGTACAGGCCGTACCATACCATTCCCTTCACTTCAACACAATTTTCTAACTACAGACATTGTACTTGATGATGTCTTATTACATCAAATTTTAACTTATCTGCTACAATCAGTATCAGTATATCACTAACAAATGAACAAATATACTTTTTTTTAATGAATACATTTTCTTCTATTTAGAACCTTTTATTTTAAAGTTCGCTTTTCAGACCTCAATGGCCTTTACGGGATATGAAGCAAAAATGACGGCATGCAGGAGATTTAGTGGCTAGTACAATGCCCAACTGCCTTTACTTTACCCCTTTACCCCCAGTAATGTCAGGTATCCATTTGGAGCAGGGCAGACTCAGGGATGCCCTTTAGCCCCATGACAAGCTCCTGCCTTCACAGAGATTTAAACCCTTGACTTTGGGTTTGCCAGGGGGCTCGGTGGTCTAAGTTGTAGCGAGCTGGACTATCCGAACCGCTGCAAGAACTCAAGTTTGCGAGTTCGAGCCATGGTACTGGCAAAGCCCCCTGGGCATAGTGCTAACCACACAATCCCAGGGTTGTTAGTGGTCAATGAAACTTGTGAACGCTTCTTCACTTGCTCCCATGGACCTTCATGGTCAATAAGGATAAAAAAAAAATTGGGGTTTGCCAGCCAAGCACTGCCACTCAACCAATGTGCCCCCTAGAAGTCAGCTTAGGTGGTTGTCCCCAAAACACAACATGTACTTTGTAACAAGATGTTAATAATTATGGGAAATTCTTGTGGCCTTGAACTCACCAATAGCCTTTCCCCTATCAACCTGTTAGTAGCTGCAGGGTTGTCGCTGAGAGCCATGGCTGATATAATGGAGAGACCCTCCACCGTCCTCCACTCAAATGGTTTCACTAGTGTACACAGCTGCTTCTCATCCAGCAGTTGCCTCAAAAGCTCTTGGCAGTGCTGGACCCCATGGGAGTTTGGAATGGGAAGGTTAAGGTCATCAATGAAGACTTTCAGAGTTTTATTCTCTTTGGCACCATACACAAAACCTGCAAGAAAATTAGTTTTTTAAATATTATTTCTTTTAAAATTTTAGTTTGAGAATCAATGTAAAACTAACTCACAAATATACTTTTTTATAAATTAATTTATGCTATAAAAATTTTAGTGATTTGCTCCCTTAGGAAATTGATTCTTTACTAATTTAGTCTATGTAATTTCTACACTTCTCATTCTCTTCTAATCTTTTTTTTAAATATCTTTGTGTGTACTATTTATTTATATAGCATATATTATGCTATATACTTGAATATATTACTTAAATATCTTTGCAGTGTTGTAGTCTTTTGCTATGCTCTATTATGCATTCTATTTTTGGCCTATCTTATTTATTTACTTTAATCCAATAATTACCTTGTTTTTTGTTATATAAACAAGTATATGTTAGAATCTATAAGTTACCGTGTATATGGTATATGTAATAATCTATAAGTTACCTTGTTGGTGGTATATGTAATAATCTATAAGTTACCTTGTTGGTGGTATATGTAATAATCTATGTTACCTTGTAGATGATATATGTAATAGTAATAATCTGTTAGTTACCTTGTCGGTGTATATGTAATAATCTATAAGCTACCTTGCCGATGGTATATGTAATAATCTACAAGTTACCTTGCCAATGGTATATGTAATAATCTATAAGTTACCTTGTAGATGGTATATGTAATAATCTATAAGTTACCTTGCCGGTGTATATGTAATAATCTATAAGTTACCTTGCCGATGGTATATATTAGAATCTATAAACTGTTGTAGCTGAAGTGCTGTAGAAGCTCCAGAAAACACCAAACGTTTGCACACTGAAAATTGTGGATCTAGGATAATAGAGGAGAATTTATAAACAAATAATTCAGGTTCAGGTTCAATATGAGGTGGGAAATCTATATATAGTCTGAGTGCCAATATTTTCATTAAAAAATGTTTAATTATTGCTTCTTGCCAAGTAGGCCTAACTGTAACACAGTTATTCTGTAATCGCTTATATTGTGATAAATAGGGTCATGTCCATGTCAAATTGTCTTATGAACCAAAAGTTCATACATTCACCACCCCCCCCCCCTCTTTTATCTCATGCTTTTTATAAACATTTGTTTGAACAATGTTTGCTTACACCCTTGCAATATGTGGTATATGTTAGAATCTATGAGTACAAGGTTATGTGAAAAGGGTATACATTGGCCTGATAAAACAACACAAAATAATGTGGCATCCTACTTATGCTGATTATAATATAACTTTGAAACACTCTACATCTTAAGTAGTCAAAGCTTCCATCCCCTGACTCACCTTGGCTGTGCATATAGTCATTGAGGATGGAGGTTTTCCCAGAGCCATGGGGCCCAACAAGCAGAACGTTTCTTCCAGAGGCCGCGGAAAACTCCACTAGGAGGCGAGTTCGAATCTGTGATAAGGAATCCCTGATTAACATGAAGTAGCTGATGGCACACAAACACAAAGACACTACGCTACCATAAGCTTACTTTGCCTAAAACAAGTTCAACACAAAGACACCTTGTTACCATAAGCTTACTTTGCCTAAGACCACATCAACACAAACACAAAAACACTATGTTACCATAAGCTTACTTTGCCTAAGACCAGTTTAACACAAACACAAGGACACTACGTTACCATAAGCTTACTTTGCCTAAGACCAGTTTTACACAAACACAAGGACACTACGTTACTATAAGCTTACTTTGCCTAAGACCACATCAACACAAACACAAAAACACTACGTTACCATAAGCTTACTTTGCCTAAGACCACTTCAACACAAACACAAGGACACTACGCTACCATAAGCTTACTTTACCTAAGACCAGTTCAAGTAAACAGACTACTCACTGTGTCCACAGTATCAATGAAAACTTCCCCTAAGACATCTTGATTGTCAGTGGAAATGGTTTCTGGCACCCTGAGAAATTATTAATATTTCATCTTTATTTTATTATTTGTTTTATTCTTTGTGGATGGGATACAACATGGATAAATGTTAATGAGTTCTTTTGTTTTTTTTTTCCTATAAATGTAAACAAGAAAGGAGTAAAATGATTATAGCCTAAATACAACACTTAACAATTTTATTTTCATAAATGAACTTTAGTAAAAGGGAGACAACTCACTTGGAATGCCATGGATCCCACTCTCCAGACTCATCCACATAGTAATCAAAAATATTAATGTCTCGGTCATCATCTGGTAATCTACAGACAACCAATAAGCTTCTAAGTAACAACAACAAAAAAATACCTACATCTTAATGATATGAAATCTTCTATACCCAAAATCATTATCTGTAGTTGAAAATAAACTTAATATGAAAACATATTTTTCTATACATTTCGCAAAGTAGCCAGGTGCCATAAAATCAAGTTACTCAAGCCTAGCATATATCCTTGTTAAATCAACATTAAATGAAAGCTGTTACAAGAAGAAAAAAGTGAAGCTCATTGGCTTACGCAGTAGACAGAGTTGTCAGGAGATCACTGAAGGCCTTGCGGTCATTTACATCCAGCAGGCCGCCAAATGTCCAGATGAGGCAAAACAGGTAAAGCCTCTCGATGTGCAGTTCACCGGACACTTCGATGTTGTCTGCTAGCATGGCAGACAGGAGACCGAGGCATGTTTTTAACATACCCACTTCACAAAGCTGGAGACGTGGCCTGAGGAAAAGATAAGATACAATGATATTTTATTGGATTTTGAGACTTAGAATTTTCATACAGAAACAGAATGAAGTACCCGACAAAAGGACTTATATATATTTTGGGAGGGGATAAAATGTTATGTTTTTAAAAAATTTAAATTAGTTTGAGACAGTAATGGCAGCTTATCTATAAAAAAAAATAAGTGATCGTAGTTCATGGGGTGGGGGGATGGGAGGGGCTAACAGATACCTTACAAAGAATTCAGCAGGCAAGTTGGTCTGAATAGAAAGTAACGGCCCTGTACAATGGTATAAAATAAGCTATTTGGAAGTAAATATTGTTTAAGTTCTTTCAGAAAAATTGAACACCATAAATTAGACATCTGATGTTAAAAAGTGAGGCAAAATTTTTAAATTCATATAATAATGAAGGCTCCTGGGGCTTTACTATTCAGTAAATAATAGTATATAAATAGCATATATTTCCAGAAGGTCTTGTGTTCTTAGTGACTTAAACATTGTTATTGATTATTACCTAAATATTATGCAAACAATTAAATTAGCATATGATTATTAAACCATTATCTCTTGATCATAAGACTTCTTACTTAGTCTCTGTCAGAACAAAGGTAACAATGGGATCCAATGTCTTCTGGAATGCTTTTTGTAGCACCTGTGAATTGCAGTGTAGAATTGAATTTTTAAAAAAAATATATGCACAATAAATAAAAGGTAAGTCACCTGAACATTGTTGCCTAACCAATAATCTTAAATTATAAAATATCAAACTTAGAAATATTCATGTTCAAAATGTAATTTTAAATGTTTTTAAAGTGTTATAGAAATAGCATCTTTTACTTAAAATTATTTATATTGGAAGAATTTCAAATTAAAAAGCAACATCAATTTTGCAACTTAGTAATTTTAATAGAAACACAATTTTTGTTTTGTAATGATATTTTAATTAGGAGAATATATCAGAAGTAAAAAAAAATTAAATGTTTTGCACACACAGAAACTGTTAAATTTTTTCAGAGATATGAGCCCAAAAATAGGTCAACAATGGAAATACAGTCAATATTTAACTACCTAATAGTTAATACATAATGTTATACATTTAATTAAATAGGTCATGTCAGGGATGGGCATGCGCTGAAGAGTGATTTTCAACGGAAATTAATAATAAATGAAAAAGAGAATGTGATCAATATGATAAAACGATCAAGTTTTGAATCAAGAAGAAATACAATTTTGGCACAGTAGAAACTGAATCTTGCCAATACCTGCTTTAAGAAAGAATAACGAAAAAGACACTTTTCAAAAAGCTTATTTATGAAAAAGATATGGGGGTTTATTGTAAAATGTACAACTAAATTAAGAATTCCATGTGAAGGACTTCTCACAATTTTTTCATCCACCATCTAGAATTGCTATAGAATTGCAATTTTTAAAAGGGGATTTTCTGGTAATAAATTACAAATATTTAAATGGATATAAAATTTATACATTTTCTTCTAGGCAATTAGAATAGGAAAAATTAAATACTTAAATTTGCATATAAAAATCTTGGAATCCATAAAATACCTAAAATCCTAAGTTCATCTGTTCTATAATTTAAAATTTGTTTGTTGAAGTTATTAGAAAAAAGAGCTTGGAAAGCGGTTAATGTAGATTGATTTCTAGGACAATGCTGCTGGTTTAATGTTAGAGAGAATTCATTAACATAAAATATCACATTTAATTACAAGTATCTGCAACTACTAAGTGCTTATGGATTAATTAAATTGAGTGTTAATACAATATGTACACACAAGTCTTCAGCTATATTCAAATAAACAGTTTTAAAAATGCAAATTTATACATGCATTCATAATTATTTATTTGACGACAAAAATTTAAAAAATTTGAGAACTTGCACAGCAAATTAAACATAGAGCTAATAGCTACGATCGAAATAAAAAATTATTTAAGAGTGCATGAATATTAACATTAAAAACATTTATAAATGTACTTGATCTATTTCCTCTGTGTTCGCTTTCTATTGTTAGCGCATGGCATAAAGAAATATATGATACAGTTGTATGTTATACTGTTATAATCAACAATGTCTGTCAGTGAATTTATCAACACTTTAATTTGTCAATCAAAAATCAAAAAGACAATTTAAAAAAAAAAAGAAGCTTAAATTGATTATAAGTGCCTTCATTTTTCATTATTCAAATAAATATCAAGAGAAACTAGCCTATAGATATCTTTGTTCTTATGATCAGCTAAAAAAGATTGACACTTACATGCACTTCAAGTGGAGACCTTGTGTCCAGCCATGCTTTCACAATAGGTTTCCAACCAACAACATCATAGTCCATGTAAAGAATTCCCTGACATTTTAACAATATTTAAATGAGAAAGGTGTCATGTGAAAAAAAAATTATTAAAAAAATTAAGCGATCAGGAAAACTAAAACACTATCGACATACAAAAATGTAATAGAAATAAAAGACTAAACTTAAATTCTGGATGCAAATCTTCTGTATATTAGATAAGTTGAGCAGAATAACTTTCCTGAGTTTGAACTTTTAAAAATTTTTCTAAGATTTTAAATAATTTGTAAATTCAGTGAAAATTTGTACATGGATTGAGGAATTCATTACTAAATATTTAAAAGACAAGTAAATTTTGTGAATCACCCAACTATAGCTAGTGCATACCAACAGAGAATCTTCCAACTACGGCTATTGTGCATACCCACAGTAATATTTATGAATCACCCAACTGCAGCTATAGAGCATACCATCAGAGCATTAAAACAGAATATTTGGACACAGAAGTTTTAGAAAATAACCGACAGAAGCTCAGTCTCCGCCCAGAAAAATACAGTGATGACATTATTGACAGTTTCTAAGTTAGACTTACACAGCTGGAGACCATGTTGGGGGAGGCATGGGTCAGGTCGTCTGTTTCAAAGAGAAGTCTGATGTTATCTGACAGGAAAAGTTTGTCTCCATTCTTTAAATGCAGAACCTGAAAGAAAAAAAAAACCCAGGAAACTGTGCAGATGCTGCTCAAAGAAAGTTCCATAAAATAAAGTTTTGTTATTACTTTCTTGCAAGGCCCTTAAGCTGGTTTGATTTTGAAAAAAATATTTGATTCATACATTTTAAAATAAATTTATTCAAACGCTTTTGCCATGAACCAATGCATCTGTTGCCTACCTTGTCTCCAGCTAGGATGCTGTTCAAGTTGTCTGCCCAGCTCTGATGTAAATTACCATCTAAACACATCCATGTTGTACTAATGTTCTGAAAATACATTGATAGATTGACAGTTAATTTAGTTCCTTGTTACTAACCTATTCCTATCAGACATCTGGTGAAACTAACACAATTAACCCTTTACCAGGAATAGCGGTCAAAAACACCTGTTCATTTTGAATTTTATTTTATTTAAATATATGCATTAAAACATAAGATGTAGTGTTTTTACTAACATATACCAAAATACCCATAAAATTATTTAAATTCTTTCCCGTTTGGAGGAAGGAAATGGAAATACATCTGGCTGGTAAAGGTTTAAATCTCTAAATAAAGGTAACCAAGAATAAAACAAATTTAGCTGTCCTCACTGACCCTGTTTGCTTTCCTGACAGCATGAGTGAAAATTCCATCGACCCAGTCTTTGTTATTTCCCAGAGCTCCAAACATGAGGGAGGCATCATCTACAACCATCGGGTTGATACGCAGGAGTTTGTGCATGTTCTCTGTGGATGTGCCGGCCCTGCTGGTCTGTTGCAGGGACAGACTTCTCTCACACAAGGCATCCACCATGGTTTGTATACAGGCAGACTTTCCCGTGCCAGGTGGGCCAGACACAATGATTCCTAAAATATTTGTAGGGATAGAGCTATAATATATTATGTGTGTAAAGCAGTAAATAAACTAGTTTCAATATTATATCTATAAAGAAATAGCTTCTTGAGACAATTAATGTTTATATTGAAATGGATTATTCTCAACCCAGAGAAATAATAAATTGAATATATGGTATCAAAGTTACAGCTTTCCTTGCTGAAGATGGAGACATATTTGGAGATGGGAGTCTGGACATGGGTGCAAATTCTACATTTTATTGAAGTTTCCAAGATTCTTTGTTTACCATTGTAAATCTGTGACAGCATGTAAAGCTGTGAGCATTTGCTGATCCAAGGCTTATGATCTACAAGACCCGCCTCGAGGGCTTTTTTCACTAGCGCTGGTTCCAGCTCGGATAGGGCAGCGTCAAGCTTTGGTGAGCTCCTAGCGGTCATTTTCGCAGAAGCAGCTTTGCGATCTTTGGCAGATGACTTGCCATCAGCATTTGGTAAGTTGTGGAAACAGTCTTTCAAGATATTCTTGAACAAAGCCTGGTTCTGAAAGTAACAAAGAGTGTCAACCCATTCCATAATTAACTACTCAGTGAATTTTAAAATATTATTCCCCATTTAAAATGAAAATAATGACATATTTAACCTTCTGAGAAAAAAATTAACTTATCAAAATATTTCCAGGAAGTCTTGAAGAAAACAAATGAAATTTTATAACCCTATGGATTACAGAATGAAAATTGCAAATTTTAGATTGTATAAAATTTTAAAAAATTATTTCTATTGTCTTTTTTTTTAGAAAGTATTTTCCAACTTGTATAATCTTCTCTTGCCGACACATGAAAAAGGAATATGAAATACAGCGTATAGAAAGATCCATATTTACAGCTACACAGGTTGATATAAGTGTCCTCCTCACCTTTAGCCACTACTATATAAAATTATACTGTTTCAGATGCATGTTTTTTCATTAATGCTAATTAGAAAAAGATGTTATCCGTCTACTTAGCTATAAGCCTGATTGCAGTCTCACCCACATTTTGTATGAAAAAATATGTTTTTCAGATGCCATAGTAAGAGAACAAGTATACTTCCTCTTGTAGAAAGGTAATTGGATTCAGGTTAGTCAAGAACCAAGAGTAAAGAAGTAACCCAACATAAAGCAGTTAATTATAATTTAGAAATACAACACTAAGATAACTTAATACAACCCTCGGATAGACATAAGGATAAAAACACCTTTCTTATTCCATATGCTAGAACAAACACATACAAATTTTTGCTCTTCCAGTCCAGAATTTGGGCATGGAATGGGTTGCCTGAAGAAACCAGGAAAACCAACACTTTATCAACATTTGAAACTCTAATAAGAATGCAGGACTAAACACAATCCATAGATAAGCATAGGTTGCACAATAATCTTCTGTTTAGAAGGAGCGTCTCCAACAGATAAGATAAGATAATCCAGACAAACCCAAAAATCATTTAAGAAATAATTACTGCAAGTGTCTGCTCTCTCTAATTTTTTGGGGTGATGGGCAGATGATGACCAATTTATGCACTAACCTCTGCTGTCAGTCTGGGACTAATGATCTCATCCAGGGTGTCACAGACCATCGCGTGCTCCTGTTTGGCCTGAGGTGTCAGTGGGATGAAGGTGCCAGACTTACGTACACCACCGAGAGGAGGGGGTTTGTTCAGTACTGGATGTGAGTTCACACAGATGTTGGTGACAGGCGATGGCGGCAGGTGATGACGGCAGGTGATGGTGACAGGTGATGGTGGTAATAACAGGTGATTGTGTTAGGTGATGGTGACAAGTGATAATTAATTGTGATGATGGCAAGTGATGGTAGCAGGTGATGATGATAGGTGATGCGGCATTTGAATGTCAAAAATGTAATAGTATAAAATCAAGATGTAAAGAAATATAAAGCTACTTAGAAATAAAATTTAACTCAACATCTTTTATGCTTATGCATTTATATGTGTTCATTTTTATTTTGCTATCACAACAGGATAAATTTATTTTCAAATAATTTAACAAAAGCTTCTAAAGTTACCAAAACTTAATATTTGTTGTGTTCCTTTGTAATTAATTAGATTTAATTGTCTTAGCTTTATGCACAAAATTTTGGATGAATTAATATGCACAAATTAAAGCTGGGCTACAATAATTATGGTCAAATAAAAAAACCTTAGTAGCTTTAAATTTAAGATAAATTTTAATATAAATCCAGTACAAAATATAAGGTGACGAACAAAGCAAGTAAACCAAATTTGATTCCTTTTAAAAATATATAATGCTATTTTAATGTTTTCAAAGAATGTAATCAAACGTATTTTTAAAAAAAAATTACATCTGTGAAAGCACAATTAAAAAACGAATGGTTTACATAATCTGATGAGTTATGATTTTTAAAAAAAAAATTCTTGTAAACTTACTTCCTGTCTGATTTGATCTCCCTGTTTGCACTTCTGAGATTTGGCTCTCAGATCTGGAGGAATCATCCTTCATGTTGTTCTTCTCTGCCTGCTTGTCATCTTTATCTTTTTTCCCCTTTTGGCTTGCTCTTTTCAGGACACCAATCAGTGCTTGAGTGGTGAAGTTGTGATGGATCTGAGGTGGGCTGAAATAATGACATGAAAGTGGATCTTTATAATCTAGACACATTTTGCATGAGTAATTATATGTGGGGCTACAATGTCTACCTAATAAAAAATAACCACATAAAAAAAAATTATATGTATTTTTTGAAATCTTATGAAAAATCTAATGCTTATAGTAAAATAAAATCACATTTATTTTAAGACTACAAAACTCCATCTTTTTTTACTCTTAAATTTTATATTAGTAAATGTTATTAAAAAAATAAATTACTTTTTTTAGTACTTTACATGAATTTAACTGCTACAAGAAACTTGCTTTTATGAAGAGGGTTACATATATCATTGAGCGCACAATAATTATGAATAACATCTTTATTATTAAGTGATTTTAGAAGGTTATGAGGTTATGGAGTTGTTTTTTAAATTCTAAAAACAAGTTTTTAAAACTGACTCACAGCTGGTCCTTCACAAGCTCCACAATAAATTTCAACCTATTTGCCAACACAACAGGAGATCGGAATCCCATCGCTGCACACTTGGCTCTGAGGATTATGCTGATGTCTGGCTGAATGACGGAGATCATACGGAAAGACTCTGTGATATCACTGGGAAGTTTGGCATCAGGCAGATTGCTGATGTCCATGCACATAAACAGCGCGACAGTTTTTTTTATAGGAATCTGTCAGCAAAATTAAAATGAATATAAAGAATGTCATGAAAATTGTTACCTGGAACTTTATCAAAAATTAAATAAATAAAAACATAACATTTTAAAGAAGAAAACCACATTTCCCAGAACCAAGGGTAGGCATTAAATAAAATTTTGATTTGATAAATCTTGTTTAGGTATTTTACTAATGAACTTGTGATCAGTGCCTTACTGTTCTAATAAACTTAAAGGTTAAGTATTGAACAAAAAAACTAATTTGTGATTTATTACATTCAAAGAATATGTTTAGTTAACCTATTAAAAAAGACAAGAAGCATTTATCATACGGACACATGCTAATATATAAATATTCTTCCATCTCTACCTAACTTTCATTTTGTTCTAACAACTGTTATGTGCAAAAAATACTTATTGTGACAAAATATCTTCTCTAACATTGGAAATCCCAGAATATAATGAATACTTCTAAGGCCCTCATGTGGACACCAACAGGCAAAAGAAAACAAGGAAGACCAAAAGAAACCCTGCGTAGAACAATCATAAGAGAAAGCTCAACCATGGGTCTAAGAAATAACCAGGACTTGATACAATTAGCAACGGATCGTCAAAAATGGAAATCCATGACCTCTGCCCTATGTGCCGTCTTCGGCCCGAGAGGAAGTAACTATCTAACTAACTAAGTACCTCTGTTCCATCAACCAGGTACATGAAGGATTGTTTTGCCTTGAGAGCCTGTGCTATAGACTGCACATGGTCCAGCAGTACAGACAGAGCTTGTTGGTTTAAACTATGAGAGTCTTTCAGGCATCCCCAGCAGCCATCCTGAGGAGATCAAATCATTTAAAACATTGAATGACCCCCATATCTGTATATTTGACTTTGTTAAATGAAACTGCTGTATACGTTACATAAATTTAGGGTTTCTTACCATAGCGAGTCCCTGAGCAATTTTTCCTATACTGGCTGGATCTTGTTCTTTGGACACTTGAAACAAACCCAGGAAGTTACCTAAAATGTTGGCCAAGCCCTTTGATGGAGACAAAAAAAAAAAGCATCCTCACAGTTTTAGTAAAAATAAGCTGAGTGGCGTGGAAGCCACCGTTAAAGCCACAATGCAAATGTTGATGAATGACTATTGCTAAAAAGTCTCTCACTGACCTGGAGAGGAGGTGGGCTCTGCCAAGGTATGCCAAACCCGGGGAAAGTTCTAATGGAAACATTAGAACCCCCTACACTACCACGAGGTTATGGAACACAAAAAAACGATCTTCATAAGATCATCTTTTGCTCCATAGTATAAGGAAGAAAGTGTTTTTGTGTTAAATCTATCAAGTATTCACATATTTAAAAAAATACTGTGTTTTTTATTTCAAAGATATTCTTCAATTTTATTAGGTATATTAAAATGACATCAATCTTTGAATTTGAACTACTTTTGAATTAATCTGTAACAATTCATATGCCTCATTAAACAAAAAAATTAAAGATTTCCTCCTGAAACTTTCAAATTTCTTCTAATGTGGCAATAAAAACAAAGAATTATTAAAGTAGCTTCTAAACAAATTATGGCTTGTTTGTTTGGTGGACCACAAATCTCGTGCATTTTTATCTTACTTGCAAGGATGTGAGAAAATTCAATGCCAACAATTTTACTTGAGCTAGAAAGCCTCTATACAATCTACTGACAAAGATCAATCTATACAACAACACCCAGTTGGTTCTTACCTTGACAGTCTCAGTTTTTCCAACACCAACAGGTCCGACCAACAAAGCACCCATCATTTGTTTCAGAGCCAGTGATATGGTTAGAAAGCATTTCTCTGTGACGGGTGTTGGGGAAACACCAGGCTCCGTGCCGTAAAACTCCTTGCCATATTCATAATGAGAATCAAGGATCCAGATGCGAGGGACGGCCTTTACATCGGCAGCTGAAACCATTATTTTATGATTTCAATTTAGGATTCAATAAAAGTTATTTAAAACCTTTTGTAGCAAAGAATATGTTATGAATATATTTAATACAATGACATCAAGTATAAGGGTTAAAGATACATCATGTTAAGAATTGTAATATTATTCACTTATTTAAAAAATATTTAGTTTGAAAAATAATATCATATTATGAAATCTAAATTAAAAATAAGATAACATCAAACGCATAATTTACTATTATTTTTACTATACTAACAATTTTAATTTACAAAATGTTCAAGCAGGTTAATAAAATAAAAAAACAGAAAGTTATTGTTCTTAAATTATTTAATTTGTTTTTATAACTATTACATAAATACATTTATTTATAATTTACTGTTCATTAACAATATTTTTTTTTGTTGCAATCTGATTCTAATAATCATTAATCAGATTGGGTCACAAATTTCAAATCATGAAAAGTAATTGAAGGAAATATGTTACTATATTCATTTATTTTAAAATGATCTGTTTTTCAGAATTTCAATAACTTTATAGATAACAATTTGAAAAAATTAATGCTCTTTCTATATTGTCTTTCCCATAATTTTCTTGCATATTCTGATTAGTTCATTACATTATTACATGTCACACTTTTTTTTTCAGCAAAGGAATTTGAAAGGGTAAAGTAAAAACAAAAAAAACTTTCAGAGCAACAATCAATATACTATTGCTATTTTTTGGTCCATTAAAATGTATAATTAAGCCTAATAATTTTACAAACATCCTTTTTTTAAAAAATACAAACATTTAGGTTTGAAGTAGCAGCATTGAGCTTGTAATTTGTGTAATGAGAAAAAATTGATGTTTAATCAAACAAACAAAATAAGTTCAAAAGTGGAAGCATATAACAGTATAACAACAAGCGGAATATCAATCAAGACTTTAAGAACTTGCTTCAAATATATAACATAATATGGTGCTTAATAATTATACAGAAGTTAGAAATGTGCATTGTTATTCCTTGTACGAAAAAATGTTGTTGTTTTGAAAGGTTACATTTTAACATTAAATTAAAATTCATATAAATAGCAGTGCACTTAAGTATTACCATCATCCAAAATAACTTTTTCCTGTTCTGGAGTTGCTAAGCAGAAATTGGGGATTAGTTATAAATTTGAGTAAAAAAATCTAATTACATATTTATTAATAAGACAAGGTTGTTTTCAAAAAATTTTTACAGTTAAAAATTTTAATTTGTGCGGCTTAAGTTAATGAACTCTATATCTACTGTTATTATATTTATTTTCTACTCTATATGTTATTTTATTTATTTTCTACTCTATATCTACTGTTATTATATTTATTTTCTAGTCTTATGTTTGTCATGAGTTTCACATAGCAATTTTACAAAAACAAAACAAAATATAAAAATAATAATAGGACATAAAGGTTCTACCTGCATTGCTCCTGTCACTTGAAGCTGATGAAATCACAGGTTGTACTATTAAATAAAAAAAATATTCTTTAGGACATGCTATCTTAGATAATATTAAAGTTATTGTAAATAACTGTATCAAGGATAAAGGCTAAAATCAGAGTAAAAAGTATCATTCTTATTTGGTTAACTTGTTTCTGTAACTGTTTGGCATCAACAAAGAGTATGACAAATTTAAAGGCACGACTTTTTACAGTTTTAATGATTGATCAAGTTGTAGAGAATTGATAAAAAAAATTGTTATCATTTTTTTCAAGAGAAGCAAAATATCAATGAATAATATTATAGCAAATTTAAAAAAAATAATGGGCTGCACTGTATATATAAAGCATGTCAGGGAGAAATTCTGTCAAAATATATTTTAATAAAAAAGAAGACGATGAAGGTGACAAACAATTGTTGTCTCTTACTGTTGAGTGATTGAAACTAATTTATTAAAACTGTAACTGTCAGCTTTAATTAGTAGGTCTGGGCTATTGTCGGGCACAGGAGAATATATCAGATAAACATCTACAGAACAGTCTGCAAACAAAAAGGACTATCAAAGCCTACCTGAGGCTGGGTCTGGCTGTAGGTAACATCTCACAGACACCTACCTGAGGCTGGGTCTGGCTGTAGGTAACATCTCACAGACACCTACCTGAGGCTGGGTCTGGCTGTAGGTAACATCTCACACCTACCTGAGGCTGGGTCTGACTGTAGGTAACATCTCACAGACACCTACCTGAGGCTGGGTCTGGCTGTAGGTAACATCTCACACTTCGTCTCCACTCAAAGTCAGTTGTCTCTCTCAGCTTTCTGTGACACATGTTCTCCAAAATATCTTTTAAGTATGTAGATTGCTAAATAACAAAGAAAGCAAGTCAATTTGAAAATATTAACAATTAAAGCCATATAAACATATATATATATATATGTTACTATAATACTATATGATTGAAAATTTCTATGAAATACAAACAACAATTTTGAGGAAGGTGAGATTCTTTTTTAATTGATTTGTCATTTATTTATGTACAAAAACAACCGAAAACAACAAATGAAGCATTAACTTTGAACTCCCGCAGCCCTTTCCAAAATACTAACAGTTATCATAGCCTCAAGACGAACTCTATGCTTGATTTTCATTGGCTCGTCTGAACTTCTCCAAGAGCCCCTCTGTAGCACTGTTGCCAGTTTGGTTGTGGCCAGGGTGTATTTCCTGACAGCTCCTTGCAGGGCCTTCCTGTCATATTTTACATCTGCAATGGCCACTTCACATTCTGCTGTCCAGTGGTACAGCATCCCAGTTCTGCAAACTTGAGATGGGTACTGGAGATGAAAACAGAACTCATACCAGTAAGGGAATAATAATATGCTAGAAAAACAAAGGGAAGCATTTATGATGGGTCGATGATTTCGTTTAGGATAATTCAAATGGAAGACGCTTTTAGCTTACTTTCAAGGGCCACTCTTCAAGACCAATGCCGCTCTTACAGTCTGAAATGATGGCATGGTTCAAGCGATGCAACGTTTCACCTACAGAGTCCCTCAGTTTGCCTAGCCACACCTCCACTCCATCAGTGATGGTCACCTAGACAGAGAGTGAAGAATCATTTTCATATTTTAAAACTTACAATCAGTTCATACTGAAAAATTTTTTAAAAACAAAATTCCTTTTAAATAATTTCATAATTTTTTATTTTTTTTACAAATGTTTTAAATGGAGTTAAAGATCTGAATTTTTTTCATCAGTATTGTTAGTTGTGTAGCAACTTGAAAAGTACTTTATCAAGAAGATGAAGCAGTTCTCCATCTGCACTGTGCACAGCTGTGGCATCCATGATGATGACATCATCCACAAGTCCTTCTGATGGGAGCATGCTGGGTACATGCTGCATGACACTTGGGTTGATGTTCTGTATCAACAAAAAGAACACAAAAGTAAAAAAACACAAAAAAACACTGCCTCTGTGAAACTAACCTCTATTCTAGTTCCTATACACAAAGTCTTTTTTCAAGGTAAACTTCTTTTGGGTGTATATTCCTTGAGTCTAGATTTATATGGTTTGACTTATTAGATTTCTTTTCTTTTTTTAAATTTTACCATCAAACCAAAATAATAAAAACTGCTTATATTTTTTTAAACACCATAGCCGCGGCCCCAAAATTACTGTAGTATTAGGAAAGCTCCATCACATATTATCCAAAGTCAAAGGACGTTTTCAAAATAAATGTGGATGAATCTCAAATAAATCAGTGTGTTACACTCAAGGAGGGACTATATAAAATCATTGTGTTACTCTTCATTGGTTGGCCAAAACATGACTTATTTTTTACAAGTTAATTTATTTTCCCTCTCACAAACCTTGAGCCTGATATTTGCACAGTGAAACTTACATAAACTTGGTGCAGTCTCTTGTCTATCTTAGGAGGGGTGGTGCTGCGGGTGAGGGCTGATAACGTGCTTGATGCCCTGTCTCTCTCCCGAGGGGATCCACTACGCCCAGTAGTACGTCTGGTATGGCGCGTATTGTGCACGCTTCGACTTTCCGTGTCGTTTTCACTGTCTTCAATGTCTCTCTCATGAGCCTTTTCTAACTTAACATCAGATATGGCTGTAAAGATGGACCTGAAGCAAGAAAAATAAAATAAATGACTATTTTCATTATATCAGTGAGACATGAGGTCGCACAAGTAGATTAGGTCATGAGGTCACACAAATAGACAAGGATATAAGGTCACACATGAGGTCACACAAATAGACCAGGACATGAGGTCACACATGAGGTCACACAAATGGACCAGGACATGAGGTCACACAAATAGACCAGGACATGAGGTCACACAAATAGACCAGGACAGGAGGTTACACAAATAGACCAGGACATGAGGTCACACAAATAGACCCGGACAGGAGGTCACACATGAGGTCACACAAATGGACCAGGACATGAGTTCATACAAGTAGGCAAGGACATGAGGTCACACAAGTAGAACAGGGCAGCTCAGTTGGTGACTTAACATTAAATCATTAAGTTTTAGGTAGCTTGAGATACCTAATGTAAACTGACTATGGAGCGAATTATTCATAATTACTTCTTTTAAAAAATCATAACACTATGATTTTTGAAGTCTTAAGGGTATAATATAAATTAAAAGAACAAACAACAAAGGCAGCATTTGTTTAAAAACTTATTAAATAATAAAGTCTATTTAATGTTTATTTTCATGTTTTTAAAGATGACAATGAGGAAAGAGTATAAAGTCATTGATTGTACTTAAGATGGGGTCTGACAGACTCCAGGTCATTGGGTCGACTCAGCAGAGATAGAAGGATTGGATCGGACACAAAGTAGAATCGAGGAAATGCCCGCCGTTTATTATCCAAATAGCCCACAAGACTTTTGAAACAGATTTCAAGTTCTTCATGAATGTGTCTCAGCACAACAGCTTTGGGAACTTCACCTCCATAACAGCACTAAAAGACATTTATAAAACAAAATCAATGAGTGTACATGAAACATAATTTGAATTGTATACAGATTTATGGATATTACTAAGTTTAACTTTAAAGAAACCATTTAAGTTAACTTTAAAAAAAAATAAAATGATAATAATTTTTATTATTTGGATCATTGATAACTAACATGCTAAGACACCGTTTGTTCAATTCACAATTTAAAATAAATTTGATTAAATGTCTTATCTATCAATCAGTCCTTTCAAGTTTACCTGCAAAACATTGCGGGTATCAAAGGCTCTCTTCATCATTTTGGTCCAGCCTTTGTCTATTCTGGCAAATCTTTTGGCCTCCTGAGGCAGCTCCTTCATAATAAGGAAAGGATACTAGGTCATCAATTCAAAGTTAACTCGCATAATGGAATTTAGAAAAAACAAATAATCTAAATTTTCAGAATGTTTATTTAACAGAGATGCAATTACAAATAATTCCTGATATAATTGCCTAATTATTTGCAACCTTAGCCTCAGTAGCATATATAAGTCATGAAAAGTGCACAAAAACAATTTAGGAGAAGTAAAGTTCTAAATAACTCATGGGGAAAGAAGATAGAAATATATGTTTTTGACATAGAATATTATAGCAAAATGTTTACATAAAAATATTGCACACATTTATTGATGTATCTGAACCTTCAAATGATACTTAGAAATCGTTTAGTATGAATATATCAGACATATGAAAATAATTTTTTTATTTATGCTGTACACTTTTCAAGGTATTCTATTTACCCGAACTGCGAGTGAATTGCTGAAAACAGCTTCCAAATATTGCCAAAGATCTTGCACCTCAAGCCACAGCTCCAAAACTTCAGCCACTTCTTTCAGCTTTTCTGCCCATGAAGCAGCTTCATCTCTGAGTGGTCCAATATACCTGAAAGTTGAGCCCAAAGTTGTTATTGGTCTTAATTATAAACATATTTAAAAACAAAACACAAAATCAGATATTTTCATAAAAATAAAAAAGTATGAGTGTGGACACAGTTATGAATTCTACAAACCTTGATGTGAGCATAGTGGCCAGCAAAGCCTCAGCATCTTCAAGCTGCTCAAGCAGACGTTCAGTGAAGGCCTTGTCCAGATACATAGGACCTCTTTTTTTGTAGTGTTCAAAGTTCAGAACCTAGGAGCATTTTAAATAGAATAACAATGAACCAATGTCAAATGCTAATCCTTATAATAAAGAATAAACAAAGTTCAACAATGGCATCATAAGTTTAAAAAAATTATATAAATGCTAAAAAGTATTTACAAAATTATTTTAAACTGAAATCGCTGAAATTGATCTACAAAATGATTTTTATAACAGTGGTCAAATATGGAATATTTCAGAAACAATAGATGAGTTATACACAATAGGGCTATTACAATGTAAAAACTGGAGTTAAAATAGATGAGTTATACACAATAGGGCTATTTTTTTTTATTTTTTTTTATCCGGCATCCTTCCGTCTCGCGAGACGATGGTGCATCACCGTTGGGTTGGGTTGCATTTCCTCGAGTGACTGTGCAGTCCTATCCTTGAGTGACAGTCTTTGCCACAGTTTTTACACACGAGTTCTGTGCTTCCAAATGTTTTGGCCTTTCTCCTAGCTCTTCTGTCTGCAGCCTCCTCCATTCTTCGCTCCTCAGCTACTATGACGCCCTCTTTGACAACTGTGCGCCACGTAGATCGGTCTTCTGCCTTACACTCCCAGTCACTTGTATGTATTTTGGCTGCTTTCATGTCCCTTTGACAGACATCTTTAAATCGCAAGCGTGGGCGACCTGTTTTCCTCTTTCCTGAAGCAAGTTCACCATATAGGAGATCCTTCGGGATGCGGCCGGGGCTCATTCTTTTGACATGTCCTAGCCACCTCAGGCGTCTTTCACTAAGAATTGAGAACATGCTTTGGGTATTGGCACGCGTTAGTACCTCACTATTAGGCACTTTTTCTTGCCATTTAATACCAAGGATGTGGCGCAAGCATCTCAAATGGAAGCTGTTAAGCTTACGCTCTTGTGATGTATAAGTGGTCCATGTCTCGCTCCCATATAGTAGTGTACTGATGACACAGGCTCGATAGACGCACAGTTTGGTTTTCTCCGTTAGCTTGGTGTTTTGCCAGACCCGCTTATTTAGTTTAGCCATTGTTGCGGCTGCCTTGCCAATTCTGCTGTTTATTTCTCCTTCAATGGACAGTGTATTGGAGACCTTGGATCCCAAGTAGGTGAAGCTGTCCACAACCTCCAAGTTTTCATTATCGATATTTATGGTAGGAGGAGGTCGAGTGTCTTGGGCCATGATGTTTGTCTTTTTCAAGCTGATTTGCAGACCAAATTCTTTGCAGGCATTGGAGAAGCTTGACACGAGTTGTTGCAAACCAGATTCTGTATGTGCTGTTAGTGCCGCATCATCCGCAAATAGTAGCTCTCGAATTAGGACATCCGTCGTTTTGGTCTTGGCTCGGAGGCGGGCAGTGTTGAAAAGTCCTCCATCAGCTCTGGTATGTAACCAGATTCCCTCACTGCTATCCTTGAATGCGTATCGAAGAAGTACAGAGAAGAATATTGCGAAGAGTGTTGGTGCGATAGGGCTATTACAATGTAAAAACTGAAGTTAAAATAGATGAGTTATACACAATAGGGCTATTACAATGTAAAAACTGAAGTTAAAATAGATTAGTTATACACAATAGGGCTATTACAATGTAAAAACTGAAGTTAAAAGAGATGAGTTATACACAATAGGGCTATTACAATGTAAAAACTGAAGTTAAAATAAATAAGCCACACATTAAAGATTTGTTGGTTTTTAATAAGATTTTAAAAAAATACCTATTTATTTACTTCTTCAATAAAACAAGAACTTAGATCTGATGTTGTCTATTTTTAAAACAAAGTTCATAAGCCCCACCTGCTCAGTCCACTCTTCCTCAGTGACTCTCATCTTAATCTCAAGCTCAAGCTCTCGACTGGCTCCCTTACAAATTTCTTCCACCTCTGACTTGTGTCTTTAAACAAATGAAACAAACATTTTAAAGATTAAAAGGTAAGGGTTTTTATTATAAAAATATGTGCCTGCCTGTCACATTCTTTTAACACTTATTAATTTGATGTACTCAGTTTCTTAACATACTTGATAAGCCCTATGTCCATTAAATGACAAAGTTTGAATACATTTCCTTCCAGTTGGAATGAGCTTTGAGTCACGTGCATCACGTCTAACCAATGCCGATTGCGTATTTCCTATATAAAAAAAAGAACAATTATTGTTTTTTAAATCAATAAAGAAATGGAAAGCTTCCAATTTTTTTGAAATGGACTTTAAAATTTGATTCAAGAAGAGATATCTCCTTGAATAAATCAATATGTACTGAAAGAATAAAAAATTAGTATGTTACGATTTCTATGGAAATGTAATTGGCCAACAATATAATTTTATCTGTTTTTACTTATAAGATTATGAATCAAATATGGATTTGAAATTAGGCCTAATATTTAAAATATAATTTTTTCTTTTTAATATACTGGTAAATGATTGTTTACCTTTGAATGAAAATAAAAGCATTTTCATATACAGAATACTTTTTTAAGAAAAAAAAAGCATTTGATAACCAAAAAATAAATTCAAGTTAAATGAGCTCTTAAAACAAAACACTTTAGAGTCCAGCGGAATAAATGTTGCTCAAATCATAACACCATAAAGTCTATAAGTATACCAACTAAAATGGGAACATAAACATAGATATTTAAAAATGAGAAAAACATAATTTAACATGAGAAAATAAACTAATGTTATGATCATATTTAAGAAAAAATAATATATCATGAATTGGAATTTTAATTTCATTTAATTGGTTTTTATAAACAATGTAATTTTTCTATAAATTAAAAAAAATATGCTTTACAAATTTCATTTAAAATTAAATGAGCTATATACAAAAGTGTGTGAATAAAATAGTTAAAACATTTCTAATACTACAAAATTAAACACTGTAATTTCCATTTTTCATTTCGATTTTTTTAAAAATGGAAGGATTATATTCAGCACAACATTTATTTCAGAAACAAATTGATTGTTCCTAGAACCTAACACAGCTGGTATGCTTCAAGATATAACACTACTTTGGATACATACAAAGAAAGCATCAACATGAAAATTAAAGGGAAAATTGTAAATTACATTTCTGAAAAATCAAAATTAAATCATCTAAAATAAAATTAAAAAAAACAAAACAACTTATTTTAAAAGGATGGGTTTGATTTTTTTTGTGTGGTAATATTGCACAGCTAGTCCAGATAATATGTCTTCTCTTCAAATCAACTTTCACCTTGTACTTACAGTGAGATTAAAACGATTTTCTCCCTGTTAAAATATTCATTTTGGAAAAGGCAACATAATTGGAATTTATGATTGAAATTTAAAAAACATGATTTCTTTATATTTCTAGGCACATTTAGTTCTGAATAAAACCATTTATAACATGTACATTAAAACAAGGACTAATTTCTGAAAGATAATTTTTTATTTTCTTTACTTCATTTTTATTCTTTTTTTACACCAAAATAATAATTTTAAAATAGTTTCCTTTAAACAACTAAAACATCTGATGGGTTTTTGACACAAGATGAATATAATACCAGAATGCACTGTCCATGTAAAATAATAAATTTTAGAAAATGTCACAGACATTAGGCTTTGTAAAATATTTTTCTAGGTTTATGTGTGCATTTCATTAACATTTAGGCTCTATCAAATAATATTAATTTAATTAATTAATTAATTTGAATTGTAAATCACATAGTTTGTTCACTTTTTAACATAAAATCAGAGAAGTGTTACATCTAAAATGCGTCAGAATCTAAATTAACCAACAAGCTAAATATTTTCCCAAATTACCAAGTTCTAATGAAAATCAGAGAACAATAATGTATACTTTAAAACTTGTTCACTCACTACATGTGTAGAAACCTAATACATCGGTACAAGAAAACGGTAGAAAAAAACTGACATGGTTTTATTTAAACTAGTTATAAAATTTATATAAAGTAAAAACTTATTGAAGATTTTTTTAAACAGGCATACCTTTGAAGCCAATTTCTGTAATAGAGGGAAAACTTCTAAGTAAGTCTGGAGCTTTGTTTTGAGATCATTGTATGCATCCCAGTCTTTTAGTTTGCTTGGAAGGGCCAGACACTCATCCCAGTATCCTTCTACCTGAGAAAACCATTAAACTTATTTTATTTAAAAGCCCAACAGCAAGGGCAGTTAATGCACTGAAATACCTTTTACAATGTGCAGATTATTTTTTTGCTTATTTTATTTTATACATTTAAGGGATATTTTTCTTTTTTTCATTTAAACTTAACTAATTATTAAGCTTTTAAAGCCTCCATGAAAGTTAATAAGAGTAAAGTAAGCATTTTAAAAACCCTGCTAATCCAGAAACACATACAGATTTTTTAAAAACTTTTCACAGTCCCTCATCAATTAAGTTCAGCTTATGCTTAGGATACAAAGCATTTCCATAAACACGAAAATCTCAAAATTTCTCTGAAATGCCAAGAAAGCTGGTGAGATATTAATTGTGCAAATTTAAAATACCTCAGTTGATGAGCCTTCCAGATCAACTTCTGCCCAGAGGGTATCACGGAATTTGTTATCAAAACGTATAAATTTCTGGAAAAGTCCATACAGCTGACTCAACAAATCAAGTTCCTATGATTCAAAGATGAAAAGAAGTAAGAATTAATACTGCATAAATTATTTTTTGTTGTTTCATAAATAATTTTTTTTTTTTAATTTGCAAGAATAAATGAAATTTACCTCTCCAGTTTTATCCAGTTCTGGGAAGGGTTTACATGTAATGCTGAATAGCTTTGAAACAGAGACAAGAGTCCTGCGTTTGGTGTCATAGACTGTATATCGATGCTGAAAATCATGCAGCCTTGACACTGCCTCTGAAGGCTGAATGCCAGGCACAGCCGGACCTTGGGCATCAAAGGCATTACGGAACTGAATGACCTCGACAACAAATGTCTAAGATATTGAAACATAGAGACAACAATTAAATCATTTTTAATTAACCTTATGGTCATTAAAAAAAATCAATAAAATTGAAATCAGGCACCGTAAAGTTTGATATCATTTAATTTTATTTAATAATTGGCAAATGTTATGATGAATAAATACATCAGATGAACTCAATTTAAAATTTAATCTTTTAGATTCCCAACCTTTATGTAAAACATTTATGAAAAATTAGGGGCATATATGAAATGTGGTAAGGTGAAGAACGGATCTTGAGCCCACCTTCACTTGTTTGTCCAGTTCTTGTTCAAAAGCCCCACGTCTCTCCTTCAGTAACACATCCCTCACACTGTCTGCCAGCTCTAGGAGCTCTGTCCACTTGTCTCTCAGACTGTCAACCTCCTCAACTTCATCCCTCGGAAGGCGCAGCTCAAACTCTCTAGAGAACAAAACAAGGTTTATTTACATTGAATGTTATTCACAAAATAAAGAAAGCACACCAATTATCAATTCTAATTGTGTTTTGATAACTAAGTACATAAGTCAAAAAGTGCAAGTAACTAAAATAAAAAATGAAAATACTTTATCCTAACAACTTAGAGATACTTCTAATTCATGAATACATTTAGAAGATTCCGCTAGAATAATCTTGTTTAAAAAAAAAAGTATTCTAAATGATGAATAATTCAAAAGTACTGTTATTATGTTTGTATAATTTTTTTTGTGTTCAAAATTAAGTGATCGCTCAAGACATGATCAAATACCTGAGTTTGGAGTACATGGTTTCTATAGGAAGGTAAATGCCATCAATTTTATTCTCCATGTCCCTCAACTCCTCCAACAAATGGAGGACTGAGTTCAGCTGGTCCAGTGTTTGAACAGGTTGCTCAAGTCGAGATCTTACATTAGTCCTGTACAAAACAACACTGTCCAAATTTTTCTGTAAAAACATATAGCCTTTCTTTAAACAAAAACATGTCTTAAAATGTATTTATACAAGGGCTGTGAGATCAAATAAAAGTGCCAAACTCAGATTTAAGAATGTCCTTAACATTTATTTTTCAAAGCTATTCTAAATTATCAAATAAAATGCATATTTTTCAAAGGCAATATATAAAAAGAAAGCTTTCACAGAAAGTGGTTTACTTTAAGTTAAAAATGCAAATAATCATTTGTAAGTAAGGGGCCGTCCATAAATGACGTCACGCACCTAGGGGGGGGAGGGGGGTCTCACTTTTGTGACGATGCGTGACGTGGGGGAGGGAGGGGGGTTGGAGAAATGTGACGTCACATCGAAAGGGTAACTTTAAATAAAACTTCCACTGAAATATTTTCTCACTTAAAATTTATTTAATGACTTTTTTTTTAAATTCAGTGCTTCTCAAAGTGCCGGTCGATAGGCCATCAGACGCCGGTTGGCGTAAGTTATCAAGACATGAAAATAAAAAATATAATTATAATTCTTAAGTTTAAGAACCCACAAGAGAACATACGAAATTGTTACCCTGCGTCATTTTATGTTGTCATCAAAGCGTTTGTGATGTAATCGCAGCTTCCCGTTTGTTCCACTCGCGGCAGGAGTCAGCGAACTTTTTTTT
>MUZC01000097.1:473162-490560 GCA_002072015.1 Radix auricularia | reverse complement strand
TATATATATATATATATATATACCTATATACACACAAAAAAACAGACTGTATGCAATTTACCCTGGAATAATTCTCTTTTAAATTCACTTTTTAAATTTGTAGTTTTAACATGATCCAAAACATTAACAACATTATCCTTTAAAAAACCCACATATTATCCATTCTTCAAAAAATAAATAAATATATAAATATGATTAGGCTTATTATTTTTAATAGTTATATTATTAAAACTTGCCTTAGCTTCCTCATGCACCACAGAAGCAAACTTTGTTTTCCATGCTATAGAGAACCCATGAAGACTGTCTTTAATTGGGTCAGAGAAGAGATTGATTGGCCCAACAGGTAAAATAACTGGTATATTTTGAACTTTTTTCTCCAAATAAACATAGCGTTCAACCTGTTGACAAAATATATTTATTTTGGTACAACAAACAGCAACAAAAAAAAAGTTACGTGTTGTCTGGTCTTGTCTTCTCTATACAGATGCTCTTTCTATGCAGCAGATAATTGCGTCCACAGACCATGCATGATGTATGATCTGTTGGCAAGACATTAAGCGTTCACGGGCCAGAGCTATGAGATTCCATGCATTACCCAGCCGCCTAACTAGTGTTAGGTACACATTCAAAGCTGGGTGGACTCAGGGACTCCCTAGGCCTCGGGAACAAATCCTTGCCTTCACATGAATTCAAACCTGTGACCATTGGTACGGCAGTCGTGCGCGCAGCCACTCAACCACCGTGTCCCTAGTACCTCCTATTGTTAATCATAAATCTGAGAGATATAAGATTAAAATTAATAATCGCAGAAAAAGCTATTGGTCTCCACTAAATCTCATCATAAATTCAAATAGCAACAGAATGCAATCTAGAAATGTTCTTTCTGAGCAGTCTCTGCCAATGCACAAAATGTAATAAAATTCTTTGTGTTTATTTGTTTTGTAAAGGATGTAATTAAAAATAATATTGAACTTCTCATTTTTCTCATTGGTTGTGTAAAGTTAACATCAGATTAGACTGGAAGAAGGGAGAAGATTATGGCATACTTCTCTTTTGATGGCCACCATTCCAGGATCAGCAGTGATGAACTCATTGAAGTTGCCATGCATGTCATCTTTCCATAAGAAGTTGTAGTAGCTGAAGTGGAACAGATGTCTATGGACCAAGCCATCCAGGTCTAAAAAGTATGTAAGCAATAGCAAATACATTAAGTTTTTTTTAAACCAAAAACCCCTTGTTTGGGTTACAATAAAATATTATAGAGTTAAAACTACATAATTTAAAAAGATTGGACAGCAATAATGTTTTTAGTATCTAATGAAGTATAAAATGTGTATAGCTATGTTAAGATTTATTTATAATACGAATGGATGAATGAACGCTTACTTCTATAGGGCTAATACTTTCCACACTAGACTAGCATGCTCTTTGTGCTTTGATGTTCAAATACATAATACGACAAATTCAAATGCTATTTGCAAACTTTTTAAAAAGTAAATACCATTCCAATATATTTTTTTTTATATTACAAAATAAGAATATAAAATAATTACTTACCTTCTATGACTGTTGAGAGTTGTGAGAAAAGCTCTTGAACATTGGAGTCGTTGGCTATGCCCATTGTGAAGGGTTCGTCAGCAGAGTCACTCATCCAGTTGATTTCTGGTTTTTTTAAAAAATGAAAAATTAGGCAAGTGTACATTTGGATTTTTTAAAAATTTCATTGTATTCATTGTTGAAGGAAAATAAAGTTCTAATGTTTTTTTAAGAAAGACTAGAAAAACGTTTTTAAACTTGAGCTGCCTAAAAATAGCCTGTACTAAAAATCTGACAAATGCCACAACCTACCATTGTTGGCATCCAATATTGCAGAAGCTGTGTCTATGATTGCCTTCTGGACCACATCCAAAGTGGGCTCCACAATAATATTGGGGATGGCAAATTTGACATTGACCAAAAATCTGAAGAGAAATTTTTTTTTTTTTTATTATTCTTGTTAATCAAATATTTTATGAGCTTTGCTTGTTGCTTGTTTTTTAGGATCATGAAAAAGTTAGATTCAAATGTGGTAAGTAATTGGAAATTTAATATTAAAGTTTGGAATGCCAAACAACTAACCCCATATTCTTTTATTTACAATATTTAACAATGCCCTTTGGCTTACATTGTATCAAAAGTACCTAAACTTTTTCACTTTAAAAAGTATATATTCTCATTTAGGTATAAGTGCATGCAATGTCAATGGTACATTGACTAATGTAATTATTTATATACATATTCATTAAATTATTTTTGTGTGGTTTTTATAAAAAAAACTTACTGCAAAGGTGTTCTGATTATAGAATTTTCTCCAGGCGACCATGTCATTTCTGAAAGGTTGGTTGTATGGCTCCCTGGTCTGTCTGACTGTTGGGAATGTCTGTCTGCACTTAGAGCTGAGTTGGCTCTGCTGTTACCAGTGCTGCTGAAACAAAAAACATTGAACACCTAAAAGCTGCTTCATGCTTGCTTCCCTTTTATCAAACAACCAACAAAGTGTTTAAAGCTCATTTCTAACAATGAATATCTATCACTAGTCAAAGTTTCAGAGAAAGCTTTTACAGAACGATAAGTAAGGAATATGAGTAATATATGGTCTTATTAAGAGTTGACAAGAGCAATGCCATCTTATAAACATTTTGATTAGACATTTCTTTGTTATTTTCACTAAAAAATATATATAGGCTTATTATAACATTTACCCATAATAATTTGTATGTGGTATCCTTGGAGATGGTGAGCTGCAATCACTCTCAGAATCAAGATTAGATGTAGGGGTGAATGCCCTGATGACCTCCCCTGTGCAGCCCGCAGCCTCAGCCAAGCTGGCAAGAGACTTTGTTGTCACACAAAGAACTGCCTGATACACCTGGTCTTTGAAATGAGCTTTAAAAAAAAATGGAATACTTGAATTAACCAGTTGAATTCTCACACAATGTATGATTCTACATTAAATATTAAAGACCCTAGCAATTGACGACATCAAATATTAAACCTTCACAATTCATAACATCAAATATTAAACCCTCACAATTCATGACATC
Organism: Radix auricularia; assembly: GCA_002072015.1. Lineage (NCBI taxonomy): Eukaryota > Metazoa > Mollusca > Gastropoda > Lymnaeidae > Radix > Radix auricularia. The sequence goes on along the minus strand of MUZC01000097.1, from coordinate 487,477 downwards.
AAATATTAAACCCTCACAATTCATAACATCAAATATTAAACCCTCACAATTCATAACATCAAATATTAAACCCTCACAATTCATGACATCAAATATTAAACCCTCACAATTCATGACATCAAATATTAAACCCTCACAATTCATGACATCAAATATTAGACCCTAACAATTCATGACATCAAATATTAGACCCTAACAATTCATGACATCAAATATTAAACCCTCACAATTCATAACATCAAATATTAGACCCTAACAATTCATGACATCAAATATTATACCCTAACAATTCATGACATCAAATATTAGACCCTAACAATTCATGACATCAATTGTTAGACCCTCACAATTCATGACATTCAAAAGATTTTTTAAAGTTAAATATGAAAATATTTCTTTTTTCCTCAAGAAATTAGATAACAAAGGTTAGGAACAAGCTTATGCGGATTAAGAATATAGCTGACTACAGATAAGATTATGGGATCAAGGTTCTAGCTAACAAGGATTAGGAGTCCAACTAATAACTCACTTAATCCTTTTTGGCTAGTGTAGTATCCTTTGTTAGTTGTACTCCTAAACTTTGTTGGCTAGAATACTTTCCTTTGCTAGCTAGAATATTTCTCCTTCATAACTAGTATCCTTCCCATGATTCTTATATTATTTACAGAAACAATTACAAACACACTGACCAATAAGTTCCAAGGTGTTTTCCCCCTCTAGAGCTGCTTCCTGTTTCTCCTTCTCTTGGTCATCAACATCTAACATTTGTTGGATCTTTTTCTCCTTCAGGGAGTATTTGGGCTCATGCTGTTTGAAAATGCGTGTAGTATATATTAAAATTAATCCAACTAAACAGAAATTGCTAAGAATGAAATTAAGTGCATTTTAATACTGATTCAATTTATAACTGGATGTTTCTGATTTTCAGTCAGACTGATTGATACAAAAAACCCACCTAATTTTGTTACATAAATTACATTAAGTTTTGCTTACTAATTTAACAAATACAGAACAGTAACTTTGCATCTCATAAAAAACAATTGAAAATCACAAAAAAGACGATCTCAGTTGATATTTAACCATCATGCATTCCATTACAGAGTAAATGACTCATAATATTCTAATTTAGAATTCTTTCTTTAAATTTCACTTTCTAACATTAACAACTTGTAAAGATCAAAAGATTGTGTTTTTTTTCAAAACAGTTTCAAACTTTTATGGAACCAAATATTATTTTTTAAAAAAATCTTTTACTTAAATTTTACAAATTAAATTTCAGCACAAAAATAAATGCATTTTTTAACAAACAAAACATTTATTTTTAAACAGAACAGTTCAGCATGTTCTACAACATAAAAATGAGCTATCACATACCTTAAAGCTTTGCTTCCTTAGTTAAAATAACTATTTAATTGTGATCATTTATTTTCTTGTAACCACCAATGAGAACCACTTTGGTAAATTTTGACAGACATTAAAAATTATTTTTCTTATTGTTTGATAATGTCTTTAATTTTTTAAAATTGTTCCAATGTTACAAATCAGTGATGATAAGTTTTTTTTTTAAAAAAAACTCATTTTACAACATAATTTTTCTTTTAATAATTCTTTAGACATCATAGAAGTTTATTTATGTGTTATCATCAACTTTCTTGAGTGGTCTACTTGATATGTGTGTTAAATGTAATGTGTTTACAACAAATATCTCTATATTAACTAGTGACTCACAACTAACATTTTTGCACACATCTGTTTTGTCATTTTATGCACCACAAAATTTAAATGAGTAAAGAAATTAATTTTTTAAAAATAATAAATTCAGTAAACCTTAATAAGACTAATGACGTGCTAAAATTATATAAATCCTACACTTAAGAATGATTAAAGAAAGAGATATTCAGAAATTGTATAAAACTACCATACATTTATCTAACTTTTAATGTGTCTATAATATTTTAAGCTAAATTTTAAACTAAAACTATTTGCTACAAAGATGTGATTATGGGGCCACATAATTGAAAGGCTTGCAAAAGAAATAAGATTAAAATTACTGATATAATTTTTAAAATTTAAAAAAAAAAGAAATTTCAATGAAAACCAGAGTTTAGATCTACAATAAAAGCAATTTGTGAATTTGATTTTAAGTTTTTTGTTTTGTTTAAAAATGTGAAGCACTGTAAAAATAAAACATTAAAAAAAGATTTAAATTTCTTGGAGCTAAATATATTCCATAATTTGTTGGCAAATAAGGTGAGACAAGTTTCAATAAAAGAAAATATACTGATCTATTTATTAATTTTTTTTATCATACATGCAAACAGCATGTAAAACAAAAGCAGTGAATACAAATTTACCTTGCGTTTGTGCTTTGAAATTAAAGATGAATGGTGAGGAAAATTTTAAATATTTTGAGGTGAAATATTGTACAAATAAAACATAAAGGTGAAAACAGTGAAACAGTTATATAAAATTGAAAAATCATCAAATATATGATTATGTTATGCACATTTTTGTTTAGGATTTATACCATTTGATAAGGATCCAATAATGTAATCAATGTAAAATATTTTGAAAGATTGTTGATGATGCTTATGTTTTGCTTTTATACATATATATAATATCAATCGCAAACCTATTTTATTTTATAAGTAAACTTTTGCAAGACCAATGAATCACCATAATGTAAGTAAAAAATAAATTGGAACATATTGATTTGTAGATATTTTGATTACATTTTTGGTTATACTAAATAATGAAAAAAACTTATGAATGCAATTAAAAATAATCTGTTTTATAAAAAAAATGATACTTTGCAGAATTTTAAAGTGTTCAAAGTGAATGAGAAAAGTTTAAACAATAATTGCTTAAACAAGTGCCGACAATTTAAAAAGACTTTAATCTCTCTCTCATTTTACAGCTGTATTGTACCTTTTTTGTAGAGAGAATAAGGGCAATAGAATGCAGCCCATCTAATACTGTAGCTACATGAGTCTGCAGAGTGAAAGTTCTCTCTTTGATGCTTTCCATCATCCATGCACAGAACTCTTCAACAGGCTGAAAATCAACAGAATTTAAAACTACTTTTTGTTCAAATATTTTTTCTATTAATGATAGAATTTAAAGATTACACACAGGGTTAATTCATGCAGACATATCCATTTTTTTTAAAAAATAGTTCTTGTGTCTTTTATGGCATATTGCTTTATGACATATTGACTTAATGAAAAAATGTTTAAAAGCTGAGCTATAGAAATGGTTTCAATTATTTTATTTAAGAATTTTAAAACATGTATATGGCTTATCCTTCCTATTTTACAGGCAGCCTAAAAACACTTGGCAGGTTTGTTCAACAATTATAAAGACAGTAAGCAAACAAAAAAAAAATGTAAAAAAACTCCTAGAATTTCAAGCTCATGTAGACTTTAATACTGACCCATGTCTGAGAGAAGGCTTTGTCCACATCAAACAAATAAAACTCCTCGATGGTGGCAATAGTGTTCTTGATATTCTTTGACATAATCACATCCACCTTCTGAATCAGCAGCTTAAGTTTGTCTAGGCCTGAGTGGATCTGGTACAAAAATGCATCTGGATGGAAATAGAAATATTAAGTTACTAAGTACAGAAAAGCATAGAACAACCTTTCTTCAACAGTAACAGTAATATAACTGTGCCCATCAACTCTGTTCCCAGGTAAATCAATCACCTAACATTGATTGCCAAGCTATCACCTATAGTTTGATGAAAAGAGCATGGAGTATTTTAAAAAATAATGAAATTTCGGAATCAGTATTTGAAATAATTATAAATTTGTACTAGCATGAATTATTTTGGGCTAACTAAAAATTACTAAACATTACATCAAGATGATTTCAAATTGACAATATAACAAAAAATCTAACAAAAAAGAATGTTTTTTGGTTGTTTTTTGTTGTAAGAGATAATTATACCAATGTTCATGCTGTTCCAAGCTAATGAACTGAGCCCAGGCTGTAACTGTTGATGAACATACTGAACATGTGGCTTGAAGAGTTTGACAAGAGGGTCAGGTATAGCCTTGCACAGCTCCCTAGGGGTGAAAAAAATTTGTGTGTGGTGGTTTTTTTTTCCCATGTGATCATTTTAATCAAGTGTATTTTTATCAGTAATTTAGGAGTGGTATTAAGCTTTGTGATATGCACATCAATATGACAAGACAGTTTCAGTGACTCATCACCCATCAACTATCCTCTGGTTTTAAACATTCAAAATAAATAAATACATCATCTGCACATACACCTTGTGTGGTTGAATGATTGCTATGTATAACCTCCCTTATGACGAAAACAAGTTATGCTTTAAATAAATGTTTAATTCGAAGTGACATTAAAAAATATAGTGCTTTTTTTTTTCAAAAAAAAAGATTCATATTCCTATGTTTAAAAAAAAAAAAGCTATCACTGGCTCTTTGAACTCGAGTTCTTACTTAAATTCACTTAGGACAAGCTCCAGATGACTTTTGTAACTCTTGAAGCGAGCTTCTTGTTGCATGACTGCCAGAGCTGAATCTGGCACTTGGATGTCTAATCTTGTCATCCACTTGGCTTCATGAATCAACTCAAGGACTCTGAAAGTAGGGCCGCCAGGTCAGGTGGTGTGGGCACATTTGTATTGATTGTTATTTTTATAGGTTTAAGTGTAGTGATTTAGCTTCTGTGATATATTGGTGGTAATAAATACACAGTTATTCTCTAAAGATCAGTTTAACACATTATCAAAAATGTTTGAACAATTACTGTTGTAATACATACTTTTTAGCATAAATAATATCTTATAACCACATCTTAGATGAAGTTATAAGTACCCAGTACACAGGATGCATCTTATGCAAAATATATTATCCATAAGAGCCAAAATTTGTTTCTTATGCATCTTAAAATTACATGTCTTATATGCCCAAAAAGGACTGTATATTTTGATTATATCTTCTTTATCTCCTCTTCATTCCACCTATAATCACCTCCTTGGAAAACTTGATGTTGTCTAATTTTAAGTCAGCCATATACGATTTACATATGGCATCATTTCAATTTCAAGATTTTTGAAAATGCTAAGCAAATTGGCCTTTTCTTTATATACCACTAAAAGAAAGGAAATTGCTCAGTGCAGCAGATGGCTAAGCCATGTGCATCTTATGTTATTTTAGTTACACAAATCATCAAAACCTGCTTATATGGGTGCATCTGATGCAAAATATTTTTTTACCAAAATCGATAACACCTGCAACATACATCCAGTTGTGTTTTAAAATTAGCTGCATTTTATATGTGAAAAAATAAGGTTAATGGTTTTAATATCAAGCTTTCAGGTAAAATATAAAATAAATAAAATAAAATCTGTTGATCCATTCACAGAAAATATGTTGCTAAGACGTCAATAATAATTATATATATTTTAGATGTGTTTGCATTACAAAAAATAATATGGAATTACATATCGAAACACAGTGCCTAAAAAAATTGAAGTCATTACCTTTCATCAGCATTCACAATTATTTCCCCTGAATCTGGATGAAGTACAAACAATGTAGATTTCAGACCACTTCTGGCCTGTTCAATGTTATTTTTCCACTGTGTGAACCACAGGCTCTCAAAGGTAACCAGAGCAGTTGCAAGTTTATTGTAGATTCTGACCTGTCATGATAAAATTATTTATAAATGATTTAAAATAATTTAAAAGTGTTGTTTTAATTAACTATAGATACATGTATGTTGTAAACGCCTCTATCAATCACAGAAAGTCATAATTTCAATGTAAATTTTGTAAGCACAGTGAGAGGTTAGTGTACTGCTAGTATATAAATAAAATGGCAGCGCCTTCTCCCTCCTTTACCTGACGCCCGTAGTCGGCAAGTGATGTCACAGCTTTAATATCCCTGAATACTCTCATAGGGTCTTCAATCCTTTTAAGCAGCTGTCTTGACCAGTAGATGGCACCAGCGACTGGTGGTGCATTCCGAACCATGACGGGCTTGTCCTGGAAGTATTTTGAAAATTAAGGAAAATTCTTATTATTATTATTATATGGAATTCAATAAATTTTCTTACATTCATTAAAATGTATTTCCAAGAAAATTATGTTATGGAAACTTTTTTTTGTTAAAACAAAAAATAATATCTTAACTTTTTTTAATTAGACAGCAGCATTTCCATTACCTTGTGTTTTTCATAAATCTTTTGAACCTCTTCCAGGTCAGCTTCATAACATGCAAAAATCTCAATGTATTTATCTGAAATTATTCCCTTTATACCTGATCGATTTACTATTGGGGAAAACCTGAGGAAAATTAACAAAGAACAAATATTTATCATGTTATAGCATGGCATTTTATTAACTTTAGCTAAAAATATCCTTTGATTTATTTCAACCACTTTTTTATTTTCTATTATTCTATAAAATAATTTTTAAAATGTGTTTTTTTGTTCACAAGAATAAAAGAAATGAACAAAAAAATAAGAATAAATTTTCAGCTCACTTTGTAATAACATCTAATCCTTGGTGGGTTTTCATTTTCCTCAAAAAGATGACATGCAGGTATGCAGCCATAAATTTTTCAATACTCTGGACAACTTGTTGAAATGTGTGAAAGTGAGATTCAAATCTGTTTTTGTCCTAAAATAAATTAATTTATCTAAATTTTAGAATTAATGACTTGTAATTATATGCCTTCAAAAATTTGGGAATGTTAAAATATACCTTTATTCTTGCACACAATAAACATCTAGAGGAAAATAAGATTAAATAAAATATATCATAGAAAATTTGTCTCACTTTGGATTCCACATCCAGCATAGTTTTTGTTGTGATGCAATCCCTAATTGCATCATTCATTTTTCTGACATGAAGTTCTACTATAGAAGAAACATTCGGGCCATCAGCATCATTGTGCTCTGGATAATATTCTCCTGGAATGGATATTTTCTATTAACTCGGTGTCATTTTTTAAAAATAATTTTAATAACATTTTTAAATAATACAATTTATTAGTAACAAAATAAACAAATTATTACAACTGTAAGTATTTATTTAATGTATATTATGTGTACTTTTGGAGTAGAGTTAAGATTTGTTATATATTATGTTATAATTTTGTGACCAAGGGGTGTTACCATCATAATAATGAGAATGCTTTTATTCAATGGTAACAAAAATAACTACAGACTTAAGCCAAGCACTTTTTTATACAGACTTTGTATGTTTGATAACACAGTTAAAGGAAACAATGAATTTACATTATTCTCATATACATTATATATAATGAAATAAAGAAATAAATGCGGCAACAGCTTTTGATGTTGTGTAAAAATTTTAAAAATTTTCCAATGTTAAGCATTGTAATCCAACTCTGGATTTTCATGCCAGATTGAATTGATTGTGTTCTTTTTTTTTTTTTTTTTTGGTTTTCATGTAGACTTTCAAGAAAACTTACGAAGGACAGATAACTCTTCCTCTGTCAAGCCTTTCACTTTATTACTTTCAAGATCTGACAGTTGTCTGTGGTAGAGATGTCTCTCATTTGTTTCTGTATGTGTGTCTAGATCAGGGCTTACAGTAGGAACCAACTCGTCACTTTCATTGATGGCCCCAAGAGATCGGTCAGTGTCTGGGCCTTCTACTTGTATGACTGGTATTATGGGTTCAACATTCTTGACTTCAGCTTTTTCCAGGGGTGATACAAGTTTTATAAAGTTAGGGTCAGATTTCAAAAAAGATAAGCAAATAAAGTGATTCTTTAATGCCCATCTTGGGTTTTAATTGAAGTTAAATTATAAAATTAATAGTAGACTTTTGTTTATTGGGAAATATAAAATAAAAATTAATGAAACAAATATAAATTTATAATTTCAAATTTCAATTTACAAAATGATTCTTGATAAACAATTTTAAAGGAATATAATTATTTTTAGTAATGATGTTCAAAAAGGGAACATAATTTTTTTTAAATGGAACAATTAATTTCATACAGTCTATGTTTAGTTTAATAATTACCTCAATCTTTGTTTCAATAAACTTTTACCTCATTCAAGGTTTAAGTTGACTATTGGCTCAGACAACTTTCATAATTACCTAAGGGAGTGTCTTTTGTATTTCTTTTTTTGTAATCAGGCTCTGGTTCATCTATGACCATGTCCTCTTTTCTCGGCCGGGGAAGACCAACCAAACTCTTGCTCAGTCTTCAAAATAAATTTAGCTCATCAAGCTTATTTTAAAACTAAGAAGTGTAATCACTTCTACTCTTAATACAATGTCAAAATATTTTATAATGAAGATGTTTTGACAGTGCACACAGACTGTAAAAAGCTCTATATGCACAACTTCTGTTCAAAGAAATATTTACCTGTTAAACTGTGACATGGTGTGAATGACCTCAACAACTTGCCGAAGTCTCGCACAAAATGTGTCCATGTGAGCCATTATGGCATCTTCATCAGTTATGGGGACAAGAAGGCCACCTGGTTCCCCAACTTTTTTAGGGGTTAAAACTTGACTGCTCTTCGACCCAGGAATGCTGATTTTTCTTCTACAAATGGCAAAAATAGACTAATGAAATAATTCAACACTAAAATTTAGAGTTGCTAGAAAATCAAACAAATAATATTATAAAATCTATACAACTTCATATTTAATTTCAAATAAGAATACTGTAAAATAAATCCAATACATATTCTTATTCTTGAAAATGAAAACTGTGACCAGTGTCAAAATTTCATCCACAGTCGAGGAAACTTACTTGTTAGGACTGGATGCTGTAGAGAAGCTGCTGATTGATGGTGATTGGGACACAGACGGCTGGTTAAGCCCAAGTCCTTCTTTCAGTGAGCGCACAGCTTCCCTGAAATAGCCTTGCAACTGTAAACAGCCTCGTAACCGTTGTAACAAGGAATCTTCCAATGTCATGCTGTCATGAGTTTCCTTTAACTTGCCCTTTGAAATCTGAAAGGGGTTGTTTAACAGGAAATGATATATGCTTAAGTTTTAATTGCCTTAATTGCAACCATAAATTTAACATCTTTTTTAAAAAGGACAGACAAAAACATTACTTTTTACTTTGTATGATTTGGAGTTGTATATATAAGAAAAACAAAATATTCAGGCTTTTCTTTCCTACTGTTGTGATGAAAATTGAAAGTTATGTAATGGTCAATTTACCTTTTGTTTATTTTCTGCCTGTTTATTGGATGTTTTGAATTGAGAATCATTGCGGGTGGCTATATCTCCTGCTATGACCTCCTCCAGAACCTTGACCCAGAGTTCGTCTTTGTCTTCCATAATATTGTACGTAAATTGTTTTATGTAGTCTTTGCAAGCTTGCACCAGCTGATTCGTCACCTAGGATGCGATATTTTAGCTAGACTAACACCTTTTAATCTTTTATAAGGGAATTAAAATTAATCATAAAACAAAAAATTGTTTTCATTCTCCTTTTCAAATGTGAAAGAAAATGTGTATAAGAAATTAAGACAAGGTTTATTTTCTTGCCTAAATTTTTTTTACTAAGCTGTGCTTTAGTCAATGTCACAGATCCAGAATTACATTCAAGATTTATATTTTAATAAAATGTAAGTGGTATTACCTTTCTTTTTAAAGTGTTAAAATATTTTTTAAAATCTCTAGACCCAAACCTTGGTTAACAGAATGCCAAGGAAACCAGTCCTTGCATAGAATCTAGAGACGGAGTCCATTTGTTTCATAGTGTTGATGAGACCTGGAATGGCTACAGATAAAATTGTGGCAGGGGTTGCATCTTGGTACATCTGGTCAAAGTATCTCTTCAGAGAGTCTAGATACTTGACTTTATCTCTGGTGTCATTGAGGCTGTCTGTTATACTGTTGAAATTTGAGAGAACAATTTTAAGTTCTATCGATTTTTATAACTGATCACTTAGAAACACTAAAAAATCAAGTCTAACAGTTATGGCACATCAAGCCTTAGAAATATTATAGAACAAATTTTTGACATTCATCACAATGCACATAAATGTGCAGCTGAGGTAGTAGGGAAAGGGTTGGAAGGAAAGAGTAATAGTCAAAATGTAGTTGCTAATTCATCAAAAAAAAATGGTAAGCAAAATTTAGGGGTATAACTGTAATTTAGATAAATAAATGATTTACTTTGCATCTGTCATTTTCCACTTTTTTAGTAGTCTAGATTTTGCAGTAATTAATAAAGCCAAAACAGCTTTGCACTCTTTTCCCTTCAGTTGCTCTGTGATATTTGTCAGTAACCTTTGCCTTCGTTTCCATTTGTCCACTTCAGATAAAGGACCTGCATTTGGGTCCAGGAATCTAAAAGAATAAAAAAATGTTTTTTTTTAAGTATGCAACTACAATTTTTAACAGCATTATTAAATATTAATAGAATAAAGTATTAATTCAACAGAAGCTAATTGAATCCTTTATATTTATGAAAATAATAAACACTTTATTAAAAGTAATTAAATATTAATGAACCTATACTTTGTCTTTAATATGGAATGTCTCTTAAAGGTACTAACTTAAAAGTGTAATGAGCCTACCTTTCATCTGCAGAGTCATTGAGTACACCTTCTATAGTTGAAATCCAGTCATTGACAAGTTCCTCATACTGAGCAATTAAATTTGAATCCAATGCAGCTGCACGCTGCTGTTTAAAGTCATTTATAACAACATTTTCAGGCTGCTTCAGCATCTGAAAGATAAAGAACATTGATATTTTTAAATCATCAGCTAGTGTAATTTATATTGAGGACTGGTGAAAGTCTAGTCTAATTGTTAATTGGTTTCAATTCTTAAAAGGATTTAAAACATCATTCTATCCGCTTTTATATATTATAAAAAGAATGATGGATGCTAAGCAATATAAACATGATTAAAACAAATTTAGATGTTGATGCTGCAGAATCATGGCATAAAACATTTTAAATAAAAAAACATAAAGCTACTGTAAATTCCAAGCAATACTAAGTATTCTAATAAATTATAAAAATTAAATAGCCAGTATTATTCCGAATAAAAGGAGCATCTGTAATTGGTAAGATAAGACATAAAACATGGATAAGGTAGTGTGCCAAAATATTCTGTAAAATTGTATAGTATAGCATAGACTATGGAACATCTGTAATTGGTAAGTTAAGATAATTGCAAACTTTATAATTAAAATTACTTTAAAATAAAATAAAATTTATTTTAAAGACCTACCCATTGCCTTGAATGTGTCATTGAAGCGGCAGTTTCATTCAAAGCTGTCACAAATTTGTCCATGCTGTGCATTAGTGTTGTCTGGCCCTCATCATCACACTGGCCCCAGTCTTTTTGTGCTCTGATCAGTGGGATATAGATGTCTGCCAACAAAGAATTTAGAGTCTCAATAGTGTTGTGCTTCAGTTCTCCACAGAAAATGTCTTTTTCCATTTTATTAGGTTCCACATCTTTGTCTGTGTTATGTCGTAAAAAGTAAAGTATGGTGACTTTTTCCAGTTGGACATCCTTCAGGGTGGCAAGATTACCTGTGCAGTGAATATCCCTACTTGTTGAATCTATTGTATCAGACTTAACACAATAGAAAAATAGTCTGCAAGGCCCACCAGCTTTGAGAAATTTGTTCACTCTACTCAGTGTGCTCTCCTCACACATAAAATCTTCCAGGTGCGTTGGGCTTTCATTGCTTCCAAGCTTGAAACTTTCTTGAATTTTCCCAGCTATCCACCAGTGCCTTTCATCCATTTTGAAAACTGCTGCAAGTACTAAAAAGATTTTACAGTAATTTCATACATAAAAAATTGCCATTTCAGATGTGCCTTCGATATACATTAAAAAGGGACTATCTAATCGTCAGGTTTATTATGTGAACGAAGCCATCTTTGTTGTTATTGGTTACGGCGGGCTTGAATCCTAAGAAAACTTCACCTTACCGAGGAAATTACACATATTACTACAACATTGCTACCTTTCCTTGAAAAGAGTACATTTAAGCATTCTATAAGTAGTATATGGTATGCCCTGTTTGTTAACTATTCACAAATGGGCGTTAAGACTATCTTTGTCGTTATTATTTTAAATATTGACTTGAGCAGTACTTTAAGTATTTTGTTACCGAAAATTTATTTTTGTTCGAAAGTGTGACGTACTTTAAGAGGGGCGGAGGCCCAAGATTTATGACAGTTTGTGACGGAAGGGGGAGGGGGGAATTGTCAAACCTAGCGTGACGTACTTTATTGACAGCCCCACTGACTAAATACTACGTATTATCATCCCCCACAATTTTTAAATTTTTTAAACAAGACAAATTTTGCTTACAATAGACAGATGTCACTTTTCTGAATGAACAAAATACATAAGCTGCGGGTGAGTGTAGAGGGTTCAGGGGGTGGGGGAGGCGGTTTCCCTCTGAAAGAGAGGTTTGAAATACCGACGTGAGATTACGATATTTAGGCCACTTAAGTTTCGTATTAAATTATTCTCACTGGATTAAAACAAAATTGTACATGCTAACAATCAATGACTAACAATCAAGATTTATAACAAACCGGCAGTGTAAGTCCCCGACTATGTGGCTACGTAAGATACTCCCCCCCCCCCCCCACACACACACACACATTACAGACACAGCCACCATCCTTAATCAATTGTCAGTATGGGTGGGGTTTGGGTATGTGTCTGAAATTCATTTGCGATACAGCAATGTTATTCCTTAACGATGCATGCGTTCATTTTTCAATTGCTTAATGTCATCAGGATCAATAACACCAATGACAGTGCAATGTGGCAGTTTAGATTTGTGCATAAATCAATGTCTTCATTTTTTATTGCCGGGGGACCCATGCTATGGTCTGATTTGAATTACTTCACAAATGTTGAGGTTTTCTTAATACATCTGTGAAGATGATACTTTGGCTGGGCTGCTCATTGGGATTTTATCAGTGACTGGGAGCAGGAGAAAATAATGACAAAAAAATTTCAGCTATCACTTCAACTGATCCATTCGGAAGCTTGGCAGGGATGAGTTTCTCTTGTGTTGTGTTCTTGTATTTATTAGCCTCCCTAGCATCTTCACCCTCCTGATGCAGTCACAGCTTTGCTGGGCAGGGCACCTAGCCCGAATGCCAAATGAGAGACCACCAAAGAGACTCTTCTATGGCGAGATCCAGCATGGCCAGTGGTCCCATGGTGAACAAAAGAAATGCTTCAAAGACACCTTGAAAGCCTCTCTGAAAGCGTTTGCCATCAACCCAGACGTGTGGGAAGAAGCTGCAATGGACCAGTCCACCTGGCGCCAATCCATCCACGCAGTTGCCAGGACATGCGAGGCAAACAGGATCAACGCTGCAGATAAGAAGAGGCAACCCTACAGGAGACAACCCACTCGTCCCATGTCCTTTCTGTTTCCAGACGATCGGTCTTGTCAGCCATCTGTACACACATAGGCAAAACCAGTCCCAGCAACCCTTGGATGACTCGAGTGGTCCTTGTCGACTTGACGGACAAACAATCTATTTGTCTGAATAAGCTATTAATTCCATAACATTCAAGATTCTGATGAATTTGAAACTACCAAGTATTCTATGCCACCTCTTGACATGTTTAATTAGACCAAAATGGTATAATGAATCTTTCTAAGGGTGGGATAGAATATAGATGACCTATTTTATTAGTCAAACTTTAATATGAGTTCTTATTACATTCCTATTAAAGTCAAAGTCCTTTGTTCATAGGCCAATATAATGCATTTTATTTCATACATTTCAAGGGTAAGAGATATGTTACGTATCTAGGCATTGTTACCTTTTTTTTTTTTGTTGTTTTCACTTGACCTGTTGCGGTCGAGAGACGGGTAGAAAATTCCCGAGGTTGTCTGCCCCTTTTGTGTAATGAGTTTTGTTTATGAGCGGCGGCGAGTTCAAGCCACACAGACCGTGTGACCGGTCCTTGACCTGTGTGTTTTCATCTGGTCAAAAATATGAGGTTTTCTTGTTCCGTCTCTTTAGAGAAGGTTCTAGCTCTGTCTTGTTGTTCACTTGTCCTGTTCTCGAATAGTATTCGAGAAACTACTCGAGTTGTCTTGAGCTCGACGCGCGGTGGACTATAAAAAGACCGCCCGTATAACGTTGGGACGGACAAGACATACGGAGACAGCCGTGAGACAGAATAGCGGAGACTTTGCGTGACCCCTGCGTGGTATTGATAGTGTAAGTTGAGATTTTTCCTTTTCAAGGCCTTGCTGGTAATTGTAGTTATCTTTTAAAACTCTTGAAGTGTAATATTTTTACATGCCATTTTTGTAAAAGGGTTTGGTCAAC
>MUZC01000097.1:450465-467858 GCA_002072015.1 Radix auricularia | reverse complement strand
TTTTTTTTGTTGTTTTCACTTGACCTGTTGCGGTCGAGAGACGGGTAGAAAATTCCCGAGGTTGTCTGCCCCTTTTGTGTAATGAGTTTTGTTTATGAGCGGCGGCGAGTTCAAGCCACACAGACCGTGTGACCGGTCCTTGACCTGTGTGTTTTCATCTGGTCAAAAATATGAGGTTTTCTTGTTCCGTCTCTTTAGAGAAGGTTCTAGCTCTGTCTTGTTGTTCACTTGTCCTGTTCTCGAATAGTATTCGAGAAACTACTAGAGTTGTCTTGAGCTCGACGCGCGGTGGACTATAAAAAGACCGCCCGTATAACGTTGAGACGGACAAGACATACGGAGACAGCCGTGAGACAGAATAGCGGAGACTTTGCGTGACCCCTGCGTGGTATTGATAGTGTAAGTTGAGATTTTTCCTTTTCAAGGCCTTGCTGGTAATTGTAGTTATCTTTTAAAACTCTTGAAGTGTAATATTTTTACATGCCATTTTTGTAAAAGGGTTTGGTCAACTTCTCAATTCTGTATTGAGTAGATGTTTGTGTTTTTTTTTGCTTGTAACTAATGTGATTCATTTAAAAGTAATATTTGATTTATATTTTATTAAACATTCAGTTAATATTTTACTTTCCGATTTCTTGTGTTATTCATTGTAAGTCTGTGGTTAAATTCAGACTTAAGATAGTGACACAACGGCTTTTTCTATTGTCACGTTCCCCTAGACAAGCCAATACAAATTAGAATAGATTAATTCAATTCGTAATACGTGACAGATACATAAAATGATTTATTAAAAAAACTTGGCATAGTTAATTTGGACAAGCTCAAGATAATTATACAAAATTATAGTAAGTTATTTACAGATTTTTAAAGCATGCTAATATTCAAAGATAATGTCTTTCTGTAATATTTAACAAAATCGTCTAACAATTTTGTTTTTAAAGAGTAGACATGCTTAAAAAATTACCCCACAAACAATGGATTGTTGGTGCAATAAGGAGGCAAATATTGCATGAACAAGAATTTATCTTTCCAACACAAAATGCAGAGTGAAATGAATTTCTCCCAGTGAATGAGGATAAAAAAAACTAATAGCATACTTCTTCCTTAGAATTTCATGCTACTTGACAAACAATTTTTTATACGAAATTTTAATATCTGCATGATATTTCCTTAAGTGTGGAAGTAAGAACTCAGAATTATGTAATCTTCAACAACATCACTCATGCTTAAACTTTTACAACGAGTTATAGAATAAAGACCCCTAATTTAATTAAACATATTTAAAAGATAGATAAATCCCTGAATAGAAATAATTATCTTATATGAACTAAAATGTCTTGACTTTCCTGGACAACAATTTAAAAATTCCAAACTAATATTGTATTCAATATGGCAGGTCACAGTGATTTCTTTAGATCTTATCATATATGATAGTGCTTGAGAATGAAATTTAATGTTATGTATCCTATTGCTCATGAGGTAATAATTGAGTTCTTTGTGATATCAGATCAATATACAAATGTTGAGCTGTTTATGATATCCTCCAAAATGCTCATAAAATTATTTTTTTTAAAAATAAGTACTTTGTGAGGTATGGATCTTGAAATAAGCAAAGTTGGTGTATTTTTAAAAAAAAAAAAAAAAACACTAAAAAATAACAGATTCAAATCAAAGATTTTGACACAAACAACATAATTATAAACAATTAAATTTAAATAAAATTTGCATTACATTGTGTGAATATTATTGACTGGTACTAGGATCATTTAAGTTCATACAATGAATGCTTGTTTATTGTAATTGAAATATTTGTAAACAATCATATTTTGAATTTAAAATTTTCATTAAATGTTTTCTTTGTCAATTGCTTTCTTCAGACTAGTTGGTACACTGTATTTGTATTTAAAGCATTTTCACTAAAATGGCAAATAATATTAGATATAAAATGTTGATATATAAGTATAACAAATAACAGTAATTTATTCATAAATGTATAGACTTTCATTATTTCCATTTGACAATTTTGTAATCATTTGAACTTTTACAAAAAGTTAGACTACAACATAACATTTAGCAAATGGGGCAATTGCTTATAAGCATGTAGGGTAAATTATCCCAAAATTTGTTGCACTAATATTTTAGTGTGTTCATGCATAAATGTATAGAAGACATCTTATGACTAAAACTTCCCCTAAATGCTAGTTTTTAGAATAATAATAATAAATTGATAAGGGATCAAAATTTTAGTTGTTTATTTACACTGGTCAGTGTTAATTTCATTTATAAAAAGGAACTTAATTAGTTCATTTTTTAGGATTTTAAACTTTAAGCCTTAATTTTCTCTTTCTGGAGAAAAATGTGATGAAAAGAAACTTACAGTACAAAAGAAACAACAGAAGAAACTTTGTGAAAAAAAGGTAATTAGAACATTAAACCTGTAATAAAATAGTAATTACAAACATGATTAAACAGGATACTTAACAATCTCAATTATATTCGTAAGCTATAAATAATAATGTATACTTTTACTTTATAGGTCAAACCACTTTTAGTTTTAGTTTACAAAAGCTTAACATTAACATGCTTTAAAAAAATCATAGCCATTGTATTACACAGAAAAATCACCAATGTTAGTCATTGCTATTAGTATTAGTTCTATAATGACATATGTATTCATTTCAGAGAAATTTCAATAACAGTTAAATCCAATTCATCTTAAGAATTATAGAACAGATATGTTTTTGTGACTTATTCCTCAAAGTAGTTACTGTCATAGTACTTGATATGAATGACACCAAACTCACTAAATAAATTTGCATAGCCTTGTGACCCTCATTTGAAATGAACAATAGGATTTAACACTCCTGCTGTTCACTGTTGAATTTAATGCACTGCCAGTCTAATGCTTAATTCTTTTTTTATATTTTAAATCCAGTTAAAATTAATAAAAAAATTAAAACAAAAGCCTATATTTTTATGGACATAAAACTTCTCAAATATATGAAAATGTAAACCGTATGCATATCATAAAAATTAAAATTATGCATGAAACCATGCTTTTTAGGTATCAGTATCAGTAAGTAATAGAGTTTGAAATAATTATAAATTTTGTTTTATACAAATTATTTTTCTCTCAATCAAATAAAAACAAGAAGGTTATTAAAATGAAAATCTATTTTAATTATTGAAATGGTGTTGCATTATTTCTTTTTAAAAAATGCTTAGCTCATCTCCTCCTAAATGTATAATATGATGATGTTAACTTTTACTTTCTATATTTTCTTATAAAATAGTAATTCAAGAATAAGGAAACATTGCCATAGGTAATGGGGGCACAGTGGTCAAGCCACATGGGCACTTGTTTGGAGTACAGAGAGTTGTGGGTTCTCTGGGAAGGCAGGGCTTTGTTCCTGTGGATTAAGGGTGTCCATGGTCTGTGCGTTCTAATAAAAGAACGCATGATGCAATTATCTTCTCTATATATAATGGGTTTTTTTAAGTTTCTATTTACAAAAAAAAATACACAGTGAACGAAAAATGATTGAATAAATCTAATTGTAATTTTGTGATTTCCATCAAATTAAGATGTCAGAGGCCACAACTTTTATGTTGTGACTTTGCGAAAAATGACTTAAATACTGAAAATAATTTATCCCTAGAGGCTTAAACTACTTATAAAATTTAGCACAGTGCACGTTCAGAATGACTAGAGCAACGGTATGTTTTAAATATATATTTTACAATTTTTTTGGGTCTCATACTCCCTAGCCACTTATTTTATGCAATCCTTATCGTATTCTTATTGCAGTAATTGTATGTACAATATCATAAACAATGTGCCCTTAACAGCTGCGTGGCAGAACATATATCTGTCCAAAGCTGCGCATCAGTTTAGAATTATTGCACAACAAATTTTGCAAAAAAATGTATGCTGTGCAACTTTGCACTCATGTTTTTTTATTTGCACAAACCAAATAACCTTAAAGTGAACATTGATTCTTAAGTGGTGAGATTTCGGAAACTGTAAAGAATATGAGAAATGATTTTGAAACAAAGTGTTTCTGTGATTGGGTGGGATCGAAGAAATGCTTTTCAGACCACGGGAAATGCATGGCTGTAAATATCTCCCTTTTTTAGTTGCTTTTCTGGACAAAAGCTGTAGAAATATTTAAAAGACATGATTTTTGCAATACTGCTAACTTAATAATGTAAGCTTTCAATGGTGAAAAAAATTAATTTGACTCATTTACATGGTGCACAAGATAGCTTCGCTCAATACATGAGAGCATAAAGTTAGGTGTTAAATTGCAAGGCATAGTGCAAAAAATATTGAATAATCATTCCTAGTCCAATGTGGAAAACATTTCCCCAAATAGATGAACAACAGCCACAACACTGAATATAAATCAAATTAAATAAAGAAATACACTTGGGTTGAGTTTCATCATGAAATTTCAAACATAAACGAAATTTAATAATTTTTCTTTTAAAATTCAGTCATGCAGACAGATTAAATTTTCTTTATCCTATTTTGTTCATTTTGTTTTTTTTATTAAATTATTTACTAAATTTTAAAAATGATGATTGGATGCAAATGTTTATTTTTATTCAAGAAATTGGTTAATCCAGTTTTTTAATCTCATAAAGAGAAACTTTTTTTTTTTCATTAAAATTTAAAATTTCTTTTAGTATTGAAAAAATTTGACCTTAATAATAACTCATTATCAGTTCAAAAATAAAGATTTCAAAATGAATATAAAATTACAGTTCATTAGATGTCGCACACTGATAAAACAAATAGCATGAGGTGTCAAGAATTACAGAGCTCAGTTTTTATTACTGAGATTTATAACTAGAAATTTTTTTTAAAAATACACCAACACTAGCACCATCATTAAAGCATAGATATATTATATAATACATTACATGGATTTGAGTATTGCCAGTCTAAATCATTTCAATAAGGTCTGTAAAAAAAATTATATATGAAGTGTTAACTATGAATTAAATGTCCTATGTACAACATTCTAAATTAACCAAGAACCGCATTAAAAAAAATAATCACTGGCCACAGGATTGGCTTATTAATAATCCAATATATCATAAAAACTGAGAGCTTTCAAACAGAATACAAGATACACAAATGAGTTGATTTGTTTCATCTTAACTCATTTGCTACTAATGCGACTGAGTGCGCCATACCCCCCTCGCTACTAATGCGCCATGGCGTCTAGCAACGCTCATGCATCACGCGACCTCGCGAGAAGCATCGTTACCGTGCGAATAGCCTTCAATATCTCTCCGCTTTTTGAAAAGTAGAAACCTCGCCGATTTTGTTAAAAAAACGGATGTTTATATCATTTACGATTCGAAAGTTGTGTGGCTTAGAAGTCGGACTATGTTTGGTGAAATTTGGACGCGTGGTTTCTGAATATTTTGATGCAATGGTCTTTCATTTTCTTGACTATTTAATTGCTGCTGCAACGTCTAATTATGCAGCAGTTAATAACTCAAACAATTAGGAAGAATAGACTTTGATAGTGATACTGATATTACTGATAATAATAATAACTGATCCGAATCAAGCTAATGAGTGTGATGGAGACACTGTCTCTGAATCTTGGTCACACAAGTTGATCAGTTTTACAGACAAGCTATATAATTTTAATGAAATAATAGGGGAAATCATTTTCTCCCTACTGAAAGCAGTCTCATAGACTACTTCAAGCTTTTCTTGAACTCTGCCATAAGAGTTGTTAAATGCTGAAACAAACAAAACGAGGAGCCGCAGCAAACAGCCAGAAAGACACCTTGTGGAAGGAGGTTACTAATGAGGACATTATAAATTACTCTACATCAATATCATGATTAGAATCAAGTAACCAATTACAAAATTAAATTTGCCAGTGGATAAGATGTTTCTTAAAAAAGTGATAAACAACAGAGGTAGATGCCCAAAAACAGTGATGTAAATTTTCAAAAAACACTTTTCCAGATTTATAAAAAAATATATTTGTGAATAAAAGTGCATCAACTTATACATTTTTAAAAGCTCATCCAATTTTCTTTCTTTTGGTGCATGTTTTGTTATGTTAAATTTTCATTTAGATGTTAAAAAATATTTTTATTTAACATGGGGGTGCATGTTCTTGAGAGTTATCTCCCTTTGCTTAGTACTCCAGGGGGTGTTTTGGTTTTTGTGCTTAGTAGCAAATGAGTTAAGTTCTACATAATATTTTTGACAAAGCTATTTTTACCAGCACCATACATGGTCCTTTAGAAAGTGCATATAATTACTTTCATTTTAGTAACATTTTTAATAATAAACACACATAAAGCTCAATAATTGGCGTGCAGAGTAAATTACATCATTTCAACATGAAATTCAAAGAGTTGTCTTGGAAAGTTAGTTACCAATCATCATGTACACAATAGTTACAGCATGGGTAACAGTGCCTGATGTATGTTAAATTTGCTTGGAAGTAATAATGAACTTGCATTCCAAAAATAATTTTTTAAACTATCATCTAAAGATAATGGTTTTTAAAAAATCACAGGATCAACCATGCCAGACATGGGGAAGTAATATTTTTAATTTTTTTTTTTATGTGTACACTCACTATAAGAAAATTATTGTGAAATGGGACAAACTTAAGAGATTTAAAATATTTAAAATACAAAAAGGTTTTTAGGTTTAGAAAATAATGTAAGTTAAATTTTAAAAATTAAAATAAATAAGTTACTTAAAAATTTATGAGATTAATTTGGGTTTTTGAAGTAAAACTTATCCATGCCATAAATGTAATGAGCATTCAACGGTTAATTAATAAATGCCATGCATACTTACTGTATATACTCGTTCTTTAGCCCGTTTGTCCATAAGCTGACCCCCCCTCTTTTGGACCCCCCCCCCAAAAAAAAATTTAATAGGACAGCCTAAACAAAATGGAGCACATTTTAAAAAAAACAACTACAAGCTAAATCGGTCATTATGAAAGTATACTTTGTACTGCCTATCTTTGTCTTTGCGCTCTTTCTTAAGCAAGAGTTACCAGTATTTAAAAAATAAAATCTTTGGTGAACAGTGGCAAAAGTGGGTACATTAAAATTGGTTGTTGAAAACAAAATTTGTTTAACAATTTATTAAAATGTTCCAGACAATTAATAAAATGATTAAATAATGTAAATAATGTAAATGGTAGAGCAGTCGAATCTTGTAGAATGCAGTAAAGGACCTTGATGATCTACAATATCAACACTGTTATTCAATATACATGCAAAAATATAAGCTGATCCCCCAACTTTCCCCCTTAGATTTTCTCAAGAAAAGGGTCACCTTTAGAATGAGTAAATACAGTAAGTATACTTTATACTCTTGTATATTTTCTTTATATATTGAAGAATTTTAACACAAATAATAGGACAAGTCGCAAATGCATAAATCACATTAAGTGGTTAAGTCAAGCTATAAAAATACTGATTATAAAATATCAACTGAGTTCATGCGAACATTTAGAGATGCTTTTTAACCTAAGATAATAATAATACAGTGAGTTATAAAAACACTTAATTGATACACTTAGTTGATATTTTGTAACAAACATCATCAGTGTATGTTTGCTACAGAATTCCATATTTGACATTAGCTTACATGGTGCGGTCTAATCAAATTAAGGTTGTGAACAGCCACCCTTAAGAGCAAGACAAGCCCTGTTTAATCTGGGCCAGTCAACTATAACTTTAATTCAGCCATATTAGCATATTACACAGAGTTAATTTTTCGTGTGTCAAATCTTAAAACCAAATCAGAATTTCAATTCAAACATAACCATAGCAAGTTGACGGGGGAAAAAAGGGATGAAATATATCATTTATTTTTCTTAAAAGTAAGTTCCCTTGTCACAACTACCTTCTCCCTAATTCGGCATAAATTTAAAAAAAATAAAAATCAAGGAATCTGGGTACCAGCAACAAAGGTAACATCAAAGTGCCTTTAATGTATATTAATGCATGAAGCTGGCAAATGTTATTAGTCGTTGCATAGCTGTAGGAGTGCTAGCATGATACTGGCCCTAATGCAGGTTAGCCTGTCTTTTTTTTTTCTTTTTTTTTTTTACAGAGAACTTTCCCTGTAAACTCATATGAGCAGTGATAACAAACCTTTAATCAATCTTAAACATTGATAAAATTACAGCAGGCTCAGATCTTTATAACGATAAAAATAAAAAGTTTAAAACTATATTCAAATTTTGGAATCATAAAGCAGAATAACTATAACAGATACTGAGTAAGGACAAATTTCTTTAATAGAATAAAACTGTCAATGAAATCAAATAACTTTTTAGATCTCGCCCTATAATTAAGATATCATAAGAAAAATTTAATGTTTATAAATATTTTTTTGAAAATATTTAAAAATAAGTTTCTCTTATTAAATCTAAAACCATGATTAAATATTGAGTTAAAGGGCAGCTGTAATAAGACTCCAAAACAATGAAATAAAAAATGGCGATAGGCCTAAAACTCACAGTTTATAATATAATTTTTACACTAATAATAATCCCTTTTCAGACCATGACGGCCTAATAGGCAAGTGAAGTAGTATTCACAAGTTTCATTTGGCCACCAATAATAACTATCAAGGGATTGTGTGCTATAAGCTTTCCTTGCAAATGAGCTGCAAATAGTTAAATGAAGGTACAATCTAAATAATTTTTTTGTTTGTAATTTTTTTGCAATTTGGTGGAACATTTATAAACGTATAGAGAGAGGTCTACTTCAATTTCATAATTTACATAAAATAATGTGCAAAAAATTGTCATGCAAAAAAAGCATGCAAAATGATTTTCAAAGCTGTGACATTTAAATAAATACCAATGCCTTAATTACAATAGTAAGGGATAAGGTATATTTACGTTCCCTGACAGCTAAATAAAAGAACTAAATGAGCATTAACTAAAGCTGCACATCAATGATATGAGAGTACAATGCTAGTCGAATTATGATTTAAATGCCATGTACTCAATGACAGCCTAAACAATGTTATGCTAACACTTGTTTTTGTTTGTTATTTTAAACAACAGCAATAGCAGCCTCAATTCCACACCCGAGTAAGTAACAAAGCAGAGTTTTAGCCAGGTAAATCACAGCCTACACCACTGTATCAAGGCAGCTTGTCCAATTAACACAAGAAATAAACACAAACAGCTCTATAGTCTTTGGCAGATCTCCAGTTACAATAGATTCAGGTCAACAAATTATGACGCTTGCTTAATGTAAACATCGCCGCCGGTCACCCCTCACAAGCTGAGGAGGTCGTCAACTGACATGGTGCGGGAGAAAGCCTCGAAACATGCTGAGCCTGCCATGTACTTCTTTACCCCATCATCCAGGTCTTCTTCATTCAAGTCTGTGCCAAACGATGGCCTCTGCTTACAGCGATTTTCTGCCAATCTGCAGGAGATACAAAGGTATAAATATAACTTTTTAAGTTAGGCATGATGGCTACTTAAAATATAGCAATAAGTTCATCAAAGGTTATGGGTCATGAGTAACTTTTTTTAAAAATGTGTAAGAGTGGGGAAAAATATATCAGCTAATGAAAATAATGATAGTTCTACTTACCTTGAAAACATATCATCAATATTATCATTGTCTGAATCATCAAAACTTTGCTGTGAAATAAACAGGATAAAAACTTTTAACACCCTTTTATTGAACTTGATGTGTCTGTCATGTCTAAAACTTGTAATCAATATTTCACCCACTTCCCATGCTTTTACTGTGCTGAAAATTTGCATATGAATTGCTTTCTAATAACAAAATACGAATCAGTCAAATTCAATTAATTAGTTCAAATATTTTCCAAACTGACATTGTATTTATTTAGATACTTTGCATTAAACTTCACAAGAACAGGGTGGTGTAGAGGTACTGTTATAGCCTACTTACTTAGAAGGGTGCTAATAATATAGAAATAATAGTGCATTCTATATCCTTCAAAATATTTTTATTCCTTCTGCAGTATAGTTTTTAATTAAAAATGTTTGATGAACATAGTGATTTGTTGATAAACTTCACATCCAAGTATAAGATTTCATATAGGTCCTTGAATAGACTTTAAATATCATATGTGCAATCTATGCTTCCTTTTTAAAATCATTAAAAATGTAATTCTCCTAGTAGTTTGAAAAAAATTCTTTCGTGTTCTCGTATTAGTGCTTTAAAAAAATTTTTAATACAAAAATATATTTTCACTTATACTTTATACATTCTATATAAACTAAATGAAATGTTAACGTAATTTTTTAAAAATCTTTCATAAAACATTACTGTAATTAATGGTCTTTTTCTTGTAGATATCATAGGTGCTACATCAAATTATACCACACACTAAAATAACAAGTATTAATAAAGTTTTAATAACTGACATAAGCAAAGGTATAAAGCATACTTGGTAGAAAGATTGGTAACCTTCCATGTTTAAAAACCACATTTTAAAATAAATTTCTTTGAAAAACTTTAATGATAAAACATACTTTGACAACTTACCCAGTTCTTTCTGGATGTAACATTAAAACTCATTTGCTGCTGAGGTGAACCTGTAAAACAAAAAAACTGACATAACTTTTCGTACATAATAATGGCAAATAGCCTAGTGCAGATGTTTGGATAATTAAATATTGCTCCAGCAGGCAGGAAAGACATTGGTGCTAGAGGAATTCCTGTTGCTGTACTCAGCAATTTGGAGTGTTCCAGAAATAAATGTCAAAGCTTATGTGGGTAAAGGTGAAGTTGAAAGGTAGATGCAAACTTTACACTTGTGCCTATTACAGACCCCATATGTCACAAGAACTAAGCCTGAGGAGGCTTGAGGTATCAATTCTAAGAGGAACAATGTACATAAGCGTTTTTCTACGTATAAGAGGGAGGGGGTACTGGCAGTTTCCTGCCCTAAAGCACATGTCACCATGCTTGAGCCTGCAAGGTTGTTTCCTGCTTGTTTCCTCTGTAAGGTATCTTGGTGTTTCTGTTCAAAGAGAGGTTCTTTAAAATGAGGATGTTGACACTATGCCCAGCTGAGTAATCAGGACCCTAGGATTCCTAAGGCCAAATTTCAGGATCACCAACTCAAGGGTAAAAGAAAGAGCATATAAGGCCTATGTCCAGTTCATTTTAGAGTATGGGACTGCAGTTTGGGGCTCATATATCCAGAAGACCATAAACAAGTTAGAGGTAGTCATGAGCTGCTAAAAAAATACTTCATATATTGGCAGACTGATAGAAATAGTGGGAGGGTCACTGCTTAAAAAAAGACAATTGATTAGCACACCAGTACTTTTCAGGGTAAATAATGAGCTGGTCCAATGCCCCAGCATAAGGCAAAAACTTATTCTCACCCACCTAGACAAAGATCAGATCATAATATAAAGCTAACAAGTTTTTCTGGCAAGTGCAATTAGTGACTGGAACAATTGAGTCAAAAACAATTGTTTCATTTGTGTATGGTGCCGTCTGCTATCCAACATCCAGTCCCTGATGAGCAGCTCTGCAAAGTATTATTTTCACAGATGTAATGGAAAACCTCATCATTTATAGAAGTCATATGATCATAGCATTCACCGTAAGCCATTAAGAAATAGTAGGAACCAACCAATATTAAAACAAATCTACCTGTTAATATTTCAGGAGTTGCCGGTGGGGTGGGTGTTGAAGATAATGTGATGAGTGATTCTGTATTATTGCTGCTAACATCTCTGCTCCTTTGCTCATTCACTGTTTTCATCTGAAATATTCAATGTATCATAGCAATTAAAGTCGTCAACACATTGTCATAAAAATTTAAAATAAAAAGTGTTAACTTGAATGAACATAAAACGGTCAGATAATAAAAGCCAAAGTAACTTGGTGCTTATGACTATTTGATTTTTTTTTAAATGTTGAAAATAGCTAGCTTACTTTTTTGTTTTGCTTGAAAGCTAATATTTAATTATAATTACTAATTTTTGCATTTCCCCTCGTTCTCAAAGAAATTTTATAATATCCCCTTTCCCAACTTTATTAACATTTGAATCTTATTGTTGAATACTTGCTATTTAGACACTGTTTTAAGGAGCTTTTCTTAAAATGCATCTATAGACCATCAAAATGTCAAGAGCCCATTAGCGCTAATAGCTAATATTGGTTATGTCAGTTTTAATGACCCTTTAAATCTAAATAATTTCCAGAATCTGAACAATTAATATTGAAAAAGTGTACTTTTTGTTTCACAACTCTCCACTTCTTTTGCAACTGTTCAAAATTTAACTCTTAATGTGCCATAAGGTTTTTGGAAAACTTCCGCCTCAGTACCATAAGAATTTCCCGAAATGCAATCAACCGGTTATAAAATTTAAAAAATTGCGTTAAATCCATTTTTATTATTATAGTCATACTGACGTCATCTTTAAGAATAAGAATGGTTATTTTATGTATCCGAAAGACCGTTTTGAGTTTAAAACTATTTTTACCTGTAGTTTAGTACTATTATTTGAGTAATAAAGTATAGCGAAATCGCATCTTCGAAAAAAAACCGTAAAATCTTCCAAAACACATCGCGAATCGAGCGGTAACACTAGCGAGGTAAACAGCCGCCATTGCCGGAAGTCGAAAACATCGTTCATCCCGCACTGAATAGTTTTTATTTTCTGTAATTTCGTTTCTAAAGAGAGTTCGATCGAGTCGCGCATTACCGCTCTTTGGTACTAAACGGTAAACCGCGGATTACCGCGCTTTGGTACATTAAGAGTTAAATAACCTCAAAACTGCAAATAATTCAGATGTCCCAACCTTATCTTTGCTAACCACTTCTCTCATTGACTTTTTCTGCCTCTTTGCCTCCCACCTCTCCTCGGCCAGAGAAAAAGCTTGTGATACAGTGAGTGTCACTGCTTGTGCCTGTAAGAATATTTTTTAAAACATTAAACAAGTGTAAAATTCACTGTCTTCTGAAAAAAGGCATTGATGTCCTAAAACCTTAACATGTCTTGTTCAAACCATTTGTTAAGTTTAATAGAAAATCGATTCATTATTTCAAATATTTTATTGTGCCATCTAGTTAGGAAGCTTAACTTAATAAAACTTCTTTTACAAGCCATTTTTGTATGTAGCATAGAGTACTGATAGTTAAAGCTGTGATTTAACCCTTGCTAAGTGATTATATTACTTGGGATACAAAAAGTGGAATTCTGCATTTTTAACTATAAGAAAGTTATCAACATGGTATTGATAAGCCTGAAAAAGACAAGAAGACAAGAAACATATCAGCAAGAAACCTACCAAAGGAAACAAACAGACAACAAGACGTTGTAAGAATTAAAAACTTCACAATGATGTGTAATCCTAGTAGACATCAACTTGAAATTCAATGTGCAATTACTGAGACAGAGGATTATAAAGGCTATAGGGAAGAAAGGAAGGGTTAGGAAAGTTGATAGGCATGGGTACAGTGGCCAACCCAGGGGTGAACATCAATCTTATCTGATGTAAATGAATCCTTTAATTTTATTAAGCCATAGGTAGACTCACAATTTTAATTTTCGCACACAGGAAAGCATGACATTCCATTGTTTCATTTGTTGTATTTCTAGCAATAAAGGCAAAGACATGGTCATGGTTTTTGTCTGCCGTACAGAATGAAATCCTGGAAGGAAAAAATTTATGAGCCATTAAAATATAATGATAGAAAAATCGCAAATTTATCTCTATTTCTCAAGTAACTAAGTCAATAGAAAATAATGTTTATTCCTTTCACCAACGTTTTTAAAAACTTTGAATTTAATTATTTAATACAACGAAAAATCATTTCCTTAATTTATACTATTTTAACTATCATTTAAAATCAAATTTACCAATGGTAGTTTACCTGTAGATGGATATATCAAACATAACTTGATTGGTCATCATGTCCACACTTTTAATACCCTTTGGTGACACAGTTAGGGCTGCCTTTCTCAATTTTTTTCCAGCTGCTTTTGCCTGCATGGATGCAACAACTAATTTAATCCCATTAACAATTAAAAAGGATTTTTATCTTAACCTTAGCTTGTGTTATCTTCTCTGACTATTAAATGATCAAATCACATAAAATTTATGCTGCAATGGAAAATTAAGATACAACTATACACAAACTCAAGCAAGCTCTTTTGAGTGTGTGCAATAGTCAGTGTCTTGTGAGTGCCTTTGTAAAATTTAAGGAAACAAAGCTTTAAGTCCATGCTGCATTGAAGCCTGTAGATGGACTAAATTTGTTTTGTTTTTTTGTTGATATAAAGCAATGAGAGATGTTATAATTTGAACACAATTTTTATTCCCAAGATTCATGTTTTCTGCTTATATTGTCATGCATAAATATTTTTTTGAAAAATAACCCCATTCTGAAATTTTGTTTTGAGATTTAAACTATAACATGAAATATTTTTTACCATAGCTGTAATGGTCTGAACTGCCTTTGCACTAATGCCTTCTCCATATGTCTGGTCAGATTCAATTTCCTCCACAAGAGTTGAGCCAATGTATTTTAAATAAAAAGTAACTCCTTCTGCTACAGGCTCTTTATTTTCGCCCCAACCTTCTGGCATTTCTAAGAATCAAAAAAGGAAATTTTTAAAAAATGATTAATTTCACAAATTAACTTGGTAAAGGGTTTAAATATAACATATTTTCTAAGTCATTTCTTTCACGATCACTAATAAAAACAAGTAATAAAAACTCAAATGAGTATTTAAATGCAATTTCCAATTTTTTATTCAAGGGAAATCATTCTAGATTACATTAAGTCTATTCACAGAATTATTCTGAAAGTAAACACAATATTACGTCCTATCCCCTAACGCTACATCACACCCAGAATGTGTCAATAAAATGCGCACCACGCAACAATCTAACATAAGCATTAAGCATTCACAAAGCGGGAAAAACCCATTAACTATCATTCAAGATAAAATAAAATTAAAAATAATTTCAAATAAAAAAATTTGAAACTAAACGAAACAATTGTTTTAAAAAATGAATAATACAGTTATGGGAGTCTAACAAAATTACATTTTAAAAAAATTCCGTATTCAACAATGATCTAAATATTATTAGCTATCATGTGGCGTTTATTTCAACTGGGTAGATGATATGGTTGGCGAGAAATTGACAAAATACTGATGTTTTTTCGTTAAAAAAATTTTTTCAAGGAAATCCAGAAAATCTTTTTGGCCATTTCCCATCCTTGTGACATCCTTAGCATATTTGCAAAAGACCTGAACCCTCTATCTAGTATGGTTCAGGAGGAGTTGCATGTGCTAACTTGACAGACATTTCAAATAAATCCAATGGGAAATTGCGTTAAAAACATAAATGTACTGAATGTAAAGTGGAACCCATTTACTTCGATCTTGGTTAACTCACCCACACCAATTAAGCCAACATTTTAAGTGGAACAATCAGGTTCTCTCTTTGGCTTACCATTTTCTCATTTGTTTTGTCGATTCTTTTTTTTTTTTTTTTTAACCCTAATGAGATTTAGCCTAATGTCTTGAGCACAAACAAGGGCCTAATTTGCCACTCACTGTTGGTTATATTGATCCCCATGACCAATTACTGTCCATTATTTGATGATGATAGATATAGATTAAGGTTGTTAAAACCACTCATTTTTAAGGAGCGGTCAACCAATTAAAAAATATACTTGTTTATTTTCTTACAGTCCACTACAAGTTTTAGGCTTATACTTATATTTGACTGAACATTAACAGAACTATTTGAATTATTTATAGCAAAATTATTAAAGGAGGAGCAAGATTCATTACTGTACTGTAGTATATTCAAAATATGGATAATGGACAAAAGTAATGCCATTTTTTAAATCATTTAACTTTAAGCCTAAAAACTAGAGCTGCGGAAATTATAATTAACAATTAATTTCTCAATAACAAATTTAAAATTGTTCTTTTATTTTATGATTAATATAAGCACAACTACAAAAATATTAAGTAAAAGTAAAAATGTAGCCACGAGGTATATTTAATGACGATTTTAATTAATTGAGAACTGCAACTTTGAAACAGGAATTAGACTAAAAAATAATAAATAAACTATGGTATACTTTCAGACATCCGTCTTCCTAGTCCTATCTACCCCTAATACAAACTGTTAGACTATATGAGCTGTATTAGTATTAGTATTGAGAATTACTGAGCCCGAGTAAGTTTAGCAAGTAAGTGTAAGTTTAAGTTTAGTAAGTTAGTAAGCAACAAAAACAACCCAAAATCAAAGTATTCAAAGACATTGTCATAGTCTAAGTTAGAGTCTAAATTTTTGGGCATTTTAAGTTTTAGTTCTGAAGACTTAAGTGTCTTACTTTTAAGTGTTTGAGTCTAACTTTCAATGTTTCAAGGAGGAGTAGGTTTAGGAGTTTAGGGCTTAGGCTTATGACCGCTTATGTAATAAACTAAACATTTTCTTTTTTATAAAATAAACTCTTACTAGTCATGGTGTATAGTGTATAATAAAGTGTAATACGTATAGTATAGGATTATTGGAGTGTCTACTGCTACGACAAAGTAACGGCAGACAACCCGAGCGGATGTGGCTGGTGCTACGACATGTTGTAACGCCAGCAACAACCGCCCGGTTACTTAACTCTTAATGTACCAAAGCGCGGTAATCCGCGGTTTACCGTTTAGTACCAAAGAGCGGTAATGCGCGACTCGATAGAACTCTCTTTAGAAACGAAATTACAGAAAATAAAAACTATTAAGTGCGGGATGAACGATGTTTTCGACTTCCGGCAATGGCGACTGTTTACCTCGCTAGTGTTACCGCTCGATTCGCGATGTTTTTTGGAAGATTTTACGGTTTTTTTTCGAAGATGCGATTTCGCTATATTTTATTACTAAAATAATAGTACTAAACTACAGGTAAATATAGTTTTAAACTCAAAACGGTCTCTCGGATACATAAAATAACCATTCTTATTCTAAAAGATGACGTCAGTATGACTATAATAATAAAAATGGATTTAACACAATTTTTTTAATTTTATAACCGGTTGATCGCAATTCGGGAAATTCTTATGGTACTGAGGCGGAAGTTTTCCAAAAACCTTATGGCACATTAAGAGTTAAATACTAAACCATAATTCTCATAATGAAATATCATGATCACTAGATAGCTTATTAATGAATTTTAAAGGATTTTAAAAAAAATCTAGATTGAGCCATTAAATGAAAAACAGTTATAAATTTTTAAAATTACTCTTTCACTGCAGCTTCGCTAAATCACATGTTAGTACGGTTGCTTCGGAAATGACTATTACTATCGATAGCGGGATCGAATCCCGCTGCCGTCTTGCTTTTTTTTTTTTT
>MUZC01000097.1:413014-425951 GCA_002072015.1 Radix auricularia | reverse complement strand
AAAAAAAAATAAATAAAATATTTTGACTTTAAAAACATGAGACAAATTAAAATGTGAAACAGCTTACAATTTAAAGTGATCAAAAGCATTAAAATAGATCACAGCATGCCGTTATCTACAAATCAATATAAGGACTTCAGTTGAACCAAAAACAAGTCAACAAGGGGACAGATGGAGTTTAAGGATGAATAAATATTATATCTCAATATTATCATTATTAACTATTAATCAACTTTGTATTTCAAGATACCTTTTGTATTTCCATTATTAGTTTATCTAAAGAAATCTAAACAAATAAATAAGAGGTGGCAAATAAGCAATTATCACATTTTTAATGCTGAGATATCTGTAATAATTATAACAATTATTGTCATTGTTAAGTTTGTGATTTGAATTATGTTTATCTATATAATTTAAAGTACTGATTAAATTTACAGTTACATGAATATGTTTGTATTTTCACTGCTTATTCATTTTCTTATTTATCCAGGCCTGCAGGGGAGCTAAAGTAGATGAAGGAGTGAAATTCAATGTTATCAAAAAAGTTGAAGATAAAAATCCAATCAAACCAGAACATGATGCACAAGATTCACTCAACTCTCAAGTGTGTGGTGACAGAGTTATTGGCCCTGATTCACAGATAGATTTTCCTGATGCTGTATTAGGATCTGGTGATGAGGTGGAGGCAAATGTTCTTGGTGTGAAGTCTGATGAAAGAGATGCTAGGGCAGGGGAGCAAACCCCAGTGGTGGTCACACCAGCTCCATTGTATAAGGATTGTCTTGTCATGTATGCAACTCCTCCAGGTTTGTGAGGATTTGTTATGATACATTTAAAAAAATGTATTCCTGGTCCCACTATTGGCATGCATGCTCTCATAATTCATCAAGCTACGCTTAACATTACTACTCTTTCTATGATCTAAAGTTGAGTTGTTGATTTTGAAGTGCTTTAACTTAACGTTGGAAAATTTGAAATTTTGACGACAGACAAAAAGAATGGAACGAAAACAAGTTAATAAAAATGTGATAAAAAGGCTGGACAAGAAAGAGGCGGTGTCTTCTGTTTTAAAGATATAAAGCCATTAAGA
Source organism: Radix auricularia (assembly GCA_002072015.1). Classification (NCBI taxonomy): domain Eukaryota; kingdom Metazoa; phylum Mollusca; class Gastropoda; family Lymnaeidae; genus Radix; species Radix auricularia. The sequence goes on along the minus strand of MUZC01000097.1, from coordinate 424,861 downwards.
CTTTGACAATTCGACAGCTTGAACGAATACAACTTCACTATATCCTCCACCACAGTGGGGTGGGGAGGAGTACGATTCCCCCCCCCCCCAACAAAATATTAAAAATCAAAAGATGGATTTTATTTGTTGTTTTTAAGAAGAAAATTATATAATAAAAAGTATTTGATTTAATATTTTGTTTTATTTATATTGATTAAAGGCGTGCAAGCATTGATATGCATGTTTATATGCACGTAGTCCCTCGGTTACGACGGTCTCATCCCGACTTACGCTGTTTCGTGGTTACGAACGCGCCCACATAAAAAATAATATTACGCGTTATTTCGCATTTTATTTTATTTTATTTTATTATTTTTTTTTTTATTTTTTTTTTGTGGGAAGCCAATTGTTTTCTCTATTTGAAATTTTAAAAAAGGCATAAAAATTTGTATTATTATTTTAACCTACAACTTTAATTTCCGAATTTTTCAAGTAAAATCAAGTCAGTAAAGCTAAGTAAGCTTACAAGTTTCATTTCAATTCCCTGACAATATAAAAGCTTGGACACAGAAATGGGTTCGAGTCATGACAAAGGGCACGGTGGTCGAGTGGTATGCAGCCACTGACGGTCACGGGTTCGAAATCATGTGAAAGCAAGGATTTATTATCTGGGCCTAGGGCGTCCCTGAGTCCACCCAGCTCCGAATAGGCGTCCAACACTAGTTAGGGAAACATAGGCGTCGGAGTAATGCGTGAATCCCTAATAGCTGTAGCTTTTTTTGTATTATTACTATTACGAACTACTCCTTTTCTGCAGTAATAACCAGGCCGTGTATATTTCACCTTAAATGGCACATTCAACTGAAAACTGTCTAGATTACATTAAAAGTTGTCTCAAATCGGTAATTCAGAAAGTAAACAAAATATGACGTTATATCTCCTAACGCTGCATCACATCAGGAATGTGTCAATTGTCAACACAATGCCACCACGCAGCAATCTAACATTAACATTTACAAAGCGGGAAAACCCCATTAACTTTCATTCTATATTAAAGTAAAAATCATTTCAAATCAATAATTTTTAAACTAAACAAAACAATTGCTCTAAAAAGTTGATGCCTAAGTTACGGGAGTCGGAAATAAGTCAGACTTGAGATATTTCCGTATTCCCCAAACACCGTGTTATCTTAAAAGAGGTTAAAGATAATCAGGTTTACAAAAGACCACTCCCTTATGCTGGATTACATAAAATCGTGGGAATTATACTAAATTATAGATCTGAAACTAATTAATATGGAGTCGGCGATTCCAACACATTTGCCTTAGACTACTCTCAAGAGAATCTTTGCCACTTCTAAAGTTTGATTCACCCTGTCCGCTCTGCATTCTTAAGTTAACGTTTAGCATCAATGTTTGGCCTGATAGGTCTACATAATTTGAGAGAATTTCATTATCACAGAAGTAGATGAAGTTAAAAATAAAATCTTTGTTTAGGCGTGTGGCATTATCAATAACTTTTTTAAAAAAACAAGTTTTCACTGGAAACTACTGCAGCAACCATTTCACTTCTAACGCTCTTGCAGTTAGCGAAATATCCATGGAACATCGACATGTTCCCGTGAGATGACAGGCGTGGGTTATGAATTAGGGGGGAGAACCTGGCCTCGACCACTCGTTTTAACCGACACTTCAATGATCCCATCCTCGTGTGGAACGTTGTACATATCGAGGGTCAGACCGTTGTCCAGCTCACGAGAACGAAACTTCCAACTTTGGTTTGAAGATTGTGTTCTGAACTGAAAGTAAAAAATCGTTACAGTCGTCAATACAGTAGAACATTAAATAATGTACATTAATTATTTATATGACATTATCTTTTGGGGTCGACTTTTACACTCTTAATACCCGGATCAACTTATCGAAGGCGAGCCTCATCAAGCGGGCATCGCCATAAAGATACCACAAGTATCGGGATTTTGCCATCACAATCCTCCCGCAAGTTTGGGGCACTCAACCAGAAGTTATCATATTACTTACTAACTCGTATCATATTACTTACTACCCTCGTCGTAGCATACGCCGCTAATGATTTAGTGATGGGTGAAGACTTCCTGAAAAACACAGTTGTTCAAATGGGGTGGGTTTGGGCAAACGACTGCGAGTGAATGAAAAGAAAGAACTCTGGAGAGAGCAACATACAATTGTCCAGGACTGAGAACAGGTTTTGGAAGATACAGACATATCTTTTTGAACTTTTGACCCTATCAGCAAACCAAACCAGCCGGAATCGAAGAGAACAATGGAAAGGCAACGTGGCTCAGACGACTGTAGGAGATAACAGAGCGACTGAGAACACATGAACGATGAGATACACACTGCTGCAGGTACACACAGTTGCGCATGCCTGGAGAGCGATGGAGGGCGCCTAAAGTATTCATTTTATCAAAGTAATAGTTGAGAGTGTGTGACTACTTTTCTATTACTGAGCACAACAGAGAGCACGAAGTTATTATGCCAATGTCGAGAAAAAATGTTTAGCGTTTTGCGAAGCCATGTTCGAAAAAAAGTGGGAAATGAACGGGCACAAACGCAAACATTTTTTAAAAAAAATTAAAAAGTAATGTCTTAGCTGGGGCTTGAACCTACGACCTTCCACGGGTTAGGAGAATGCAATAACCTCTACACTACGAAATACATGCTATTCTGTTGTTCTGAAAGAACAAAGTATTTTATCTCAATTTAACGCAACGTTTGTCTCTATGACACCCCCCCCCCCACACACACACTACATTTTCTTGCCAGTTGATTGGTTGGTGGGGTTAGACAGCTTGATGTCCGGCATTGTTGAACAATGTGGAGAATTATATTTATACTTTAAGATACATTAGGACAGTAGATAATGGTTCTATTATTTTTTTTAAACAAAGGATATACCTATAAGGCTCGAGAGTACGTAGAATTATAACGTTTTTTGTGACGTCCTATGAGCCCTACACGAACCTGGACTGTGTTTAAATAACATTTTTTTCTAAAACCCTTATCGCATTCTCACCCATATTTGATATATTTTATAAGAAGGCATATCGGGAAAGCGCTACTGTATCTGAGACCTTTAACTTTTCGGCAATGCAGGGCAAAGGGATTTAAGATGTAAAATATTTGGGATACCTATCATTTCTCTGCGGCGAAAGGTAGTGGAACCCTCTTGAGTTAACGCTAAAAGTACATGTATCTCCTTTCAATATAAAGAATATTAAATACATTGACACCTTGCCCCCCCCCCCCAGGCCAGAGTTTTAAATTTTCGCCAGAAAAAGTTACTTAGTATCTAATATTTTTTAACAACTTTTCACTGGTTGGAGGCCATAGACAAATCACATTACGAAACAAGGTTTAGGGGTCACGTGGTCACGCATTTTTGACGATGTGTAACGTGGGGGGGGGGGGGTGTTTAAGAAATGTGACGTAACATCAAAAACGCACATTTCTCAATAAACATTCCACTTAAATATTTGATTGCTTACAATTTATTTAGTGTCGTTATACATGGCCTCGCATATTTTACAATAATGGAGTCCAACCTTGAATTAAATAAATAGTGAAATTGCAATAAAATGATATGAAGCGTGTTCATCTTCAAATGGAAAGAAAAATATTTTTAGGGGGGGGGGGGGNGGGGGGGCGCCAAAACATTTTGACGTCATATTAGAAAAAATAGTTGGGGTAACTTTTTTTGTCACGGTGTGTGACAAGTGACAAGGGGTAGGGGGTCAAAATCGTGTGACTTCATTTATGGAAGTTCCTTAATTCGTCTGATGCTAACATTTTAACGAGATTAAATAATTGGCACAACTATTTTAGAATTGGCACGGACACACCTTGTCATAACTATCTTTATTATCTTACCTTATTTGTTGCAGACGCTCTTTCTATTCATGCAGAAGATTATTGCGTCCTACGTTTATCTATGGTTTGTGTTTAGTTCTACAATCTTATTTGCGTTATAAATGTTGATAACATGGTTTTCCTGGTTTCTTCAGACAACCCATCAACCATTCCACGCCCGATTTCCGGACGGGAAGTACGAAAATTTGTAAATGTTTGTTCTTGCATTCGGAAAAAGAATGGTGTTTTATCCTTATGTCTATCTGAGTGTGTTAAATTATCTTTGTGTGCATTTCTAAATTAGAATTGCTTTATGTTTAATTACTACTTTACTTTTAGTTTTTCTTTCCTTTTCTGTTTCAAGGTTTAACGATTTAACACATGGTGCTATTCTTGTCAGTTATGAATATTCTCCAGTGATGAAACTGGAAGCTCTTTCTTTTAATTTGCTCTAGATTAGCAATGTTTTCTTTGTTGGATGGGTCCCGTACAGAGTATGCATATTCTAGTATAAATCTCATCAAGGTGAGGTAGCATTTTAGTTTTATATCTTTATTACATTTTTAAAAGTTTCTTTTTAATAAGCCTGAGGTTTTGTTTGATTTTTATAATATACATAAATTACACGCTGCAACGACATTGTTTCACATTGATCATGACTCCTAATTATCTTGCATCTTAATTTGGGTTAGCGCTTTTACATGAATGAAATATTTTGAATTTATTGTTTAATTTTTAAAACCTGCATTAAAACCATTCCTTAAATGCTAGTATTACATGTAAAATTTTCAGCTGCACTAAAAATGCATGTTTTAGAGAAAACTCAGGTCTTAAACACTCTGATTTATCACTTTCTTTGTGTGCTCAGTTACTCTGGGTTATTCCTCTTTTCATTGTCACTCTTTGTAAAGATAGTTTAAGTTTATCCAATTCTCATGTCCCATAACTCTGTTTATTGTCCAGGCCATGACCGGTAACCACTATCAACGATCCTATTTAAAGGTAACTACATGTACCAATGAAGCTGCATCCGATTTCTGTATAGAGGTTTTTTAATTATTTTTTTTTTAAACTTAAAATTAACTGTCATAAATTTGACGAGTTTAATACTTTGTATTAATAATTTACTTTGCATCTTTACCTTTTAAATGTAAAACACTTTTTAAAAAATTAGTCAAATAATAACGTATATGATTCGTAAAAAATACTATGTTTGTCATAAAGAAATACTATGTTTATAATAGTTTGTCTACGTTAATTATAAAAACCTTATTGGAATATTCAATTTTACATTAAACAGCTCTAAGAAGCTAAATTAAATATATTTGTATTCGATGTGCCATATTTCAGAAATAATGCGCTTGTTCAGTCAACGGCGTAGCGTGGGTTTGTGCCGCCCAGGACAAATGCCCCTTTCCCTATAAAGAAATATCCTTTAATAAAGATGAGATAGTTTTTATTGGAAAGTAATAAATACGATATTATGCATTTATAAATTAAGAATAAAAATAGACTGTATTTTATGAATGACTTTAAAATTGAATGCCTCAGCTTTTCCTCATACAAAAATTTTAATGGCTATGTCAGTATGAATTTAATCATAAAATAGTTTATGTTTTATAAATTCTGTACCTGCTAAATTTTTTGTCATGACCTTTTACAGTAACTTTATCTAATGTAGAACCCAACTTTCATCTTATCAACTCTTTTATGTGACAAATTTTTGTTATATATAACATTGTCGACACATTCTTTGAAATGACCAAAGTACCGCTGGTATGTTCTATTTGTTGTTACAGCCAAGGCATTAAACAGACTCCAGGAAACGCAATGATGTGCATGACCTGATAAAAAGTGACCAAATATCATAGAGCCGTCTTAAGGTTATTTTGGCTGAAAATTTGCTGGCAACAACAAAACCAAAATTTAAAAAAATTGTTTTAGTCTATAAAACATTTATGAATAGAGTCAATAATGTCCGCTATTGTTTAAAAACAAAGGGAGCTGGTGTACTTCAAATTAAAAGAAAATTGTTTTGTAGGCGCTACCCAGAGAAACAAATGAATTTATTAGAACAGGGCTTAATGGGCAAACTTTTAAGGAGAAAGACCTCATTAGTAAGAAAGGAAACATCAAAGGCCAGCACCTAAACAAGATTTCATCTCAGATGGAAGCGAAGATGTGGTACTTATTCCACCCCCCCCCTTAGCTTTGGTCAATATTAGGCCACCCGGCACCTGAATTTCTTGTCAAATAAGATTCGTTGGCTGCTAAGAGCATGAGGCAAATGTTCCTAGAATTTTTGAACTTATCGGGGCATGTAGTGCTTGAGATCTCGCGTCTAGTCAGTATTTAGATTTTATATAAATCTATAATATAATAGTGTTGATTCAAACTTTTTAATTGGAATTTTCAAAAACTAAATTTGACTATTAGATACTTTTAAAATGCACCGCCATTTAAAAACTTGAATAAAATATGATCACCTGTACCTTTTCGGCCAACATTTCTTTCAGCTCTCTAATTTGTTTGCTGCCATCCAACTCCATACTGTAAATTGAAACAGTCTTGTGGGCGGGGTGTTCAAACGTTACTTTGTAGAGATGCATGTTGTTCGAGTCTCCCATTTATTAATTTTTTGAAAAATTCTCAGAAGTATCTCTGGGGGATAAATTATAAGTTTTAAAAAGTCACTTATTGACAAAAATTTTGTTAAAAATAACCCTGAATTCTGAAAACAATTATTTTTAAATACTTTTTTTAAAAGAGCCAATGACATAAAACAAAAATATAACCGTCGTTATATAATATCCTGGGAGCAATGTTACCTTTAAGCTGTCCGGCCACGCAGGTATCAGGCCGACGCCGAGCAGCAGTTTAGGACTACCGCACAGCAAATTATAATAATAAAAATATTATCTCTGTGTTTCAGGTCAATTTTTTTTTTAATGGACGCTGTGCAACTTTGCGCAAGGGTTTGATATTTTACATACGGACCAACGAACTCTGTCCGAAAAAACCATACCTCAAATTTATAAACACACAACTACCACCAAACTGAAGCACCTTTAACAGAACTTCCTCCTCACAATTTCGTTAGCTCTAACAAGAATTCCCAATCCTTATTAATCTTTCGCCATTCAATTCGTTTTGAAATAATTGAAATTAATGCATTTATCTTCTCATAAGTTTGGTGTATGTATTAGAGTTGGAACCTTTGCATTGAATGCACAGTGGTGTGGAAGGAGTGCATGTTTGTCGTTTGGAGTCGCCCCAGGTCAACATTGTATTCTTTAATTTAACTGTGGGGGTCCCATTTTAAAGCGATTGCATAGAGTGGGGAGAAAATTAGTCGCGGAAGGGACGGAAAAAACAACAAACAACAAAGCCAAAAGCCAATATTGAGTTATAGGATTGTACATTCTGTTAACACCTACCAATATATATTTAATACAATCTATATGTATAATTCTCTACATGGTCCAATCATGCTGGACAAGACGTAGCAAAGCTCTCTGACCCCACCGACCAATCAGATTGCAAGAAAAGGTAGTAAACGTTCAAAATTTCGTTGAATTGAAGTCAATTACTATGTTCTTTCAGAACAATAAATTATCATGTATTTCGTAGTATAATGGTTATAAAATTCGCCTAGCACGTTGAGGTCGCAGGTTCAATCCACAGCTATTACATTACTTTTTTAAAAAAATTTTGAAAATGTTTGTGTTTGTGAACGTTCATTTCTAACTATCTTTTCGATCACCATAACAAGCACAAGACGAGTGGGAATAAGCTTGACGAATGACCTTTGTCAGGTTATGCCAATTAGTTTATGGTTGGGTGGTGCAAGCTAGGGTGGTGAGGGGTGGCAAGTAGCTAACCACAGTGCACATGTTTCCAGATCAACAATGCGTTGTTCTGATTTCTTCGTGATGTATTTTTGTGTCTGTTCACCCCCCCTGGCCTACTTTATTTGCACTATCTATGAGCAAATCTGCGGCGTATGCTACGCCGAGGGCATCTAGTATATCCTTAATATTCAATTACTTTTCTCCATATACCTACATCAATCAGTATATGAGGTTGGGAAAATTTTTATATCAGTGATTCTTGCTCTTTGGACATAATTATTCAAAACGTCGCTTTCTCTCTTCATTCTTTTCACATCAAATGAATTACGTATTCTTGAACTATATTTTGAAAGCGCGCGGGTAACCAAAGCTATATTTAGCACCGCCAATGTCCCCATTTTCATTGCCAAGTTAGTTACAGTAGGTTACAGACGGATGAGGATAATGGTCTCACTTAAGCTTGCAATGGGAAATAGTAATAGTAACAGTAATTTTGGAAAATCCCGAAGGAAGGGTTACTCTGCCAACACATCAATATTCTGTTACATAGGAAACGGGAGGATCAACATTAAGTTATTTTAAAAAAATATATATACAAAAATTACAAATTACAAAAAGGCCCGATCGTAAGTAATCTCTGTTTTGAAAACTAATCGATAACATTGCTGTTAAAAGTAGTAGTTTCGTTTAAAACTAGTCATATACACAATTCGTACGTATGTAAATTGAAACGACTCCCGAGGAGAGACACAAAACCCGTCAATGAAAGACTACAAATGGCGACAAGGGCGAGATAAGGGTTTTCCCAGAAATATGAAACCTCTGCCTAGACATTCCTTTTAGTTTGTGGTCAAGGGGCTAAATTCTTACCGTCACCATAATGCCATAATGATAATGGGAGAAGCGCACACTCTTTAAATTTTAATTGTAAATATATTCCAGGAAAATAAATAACACGTGATTTTAAGTATTTTGTGTTTGACACGCTGTCACAATTTTATTATTTTTAATGAATAAAAATAAACAACCACAATAGGAGCAACAACAACAACAACAAAACACTTTGTAACTCAACGACGAGTCGAGTTTTAAAATATCAATATTTAGCACGTATTTCTTCTAAAGAAATATGTAAGTCTCCTAAATATATAAGATATGGTGCATCAATAATTAAAACTTTTTGAACAAAAAATGAAATAAAAGAAACAATAAAATAAATGAAAATTAATTTATAAAGGAAAAAGAATTCGTAAATATGTAAATCTTTCGTTTCTTATCTTAGTTTATCTATTACAGACGCTCCTTCTAAACAGAAGATTATTGCTTCCTATGCTTATCTTTGGTTTATGTCTAGTTTTGAATTTCAATTCAAGTTTTAAATGTTGATATAGTGTTGGTTTTCCTGGTTTCATCGGGTAACCTATTCCACATGCAAATTTCGGACGGGAATAACAAGAATGTGTGTTTGTTCTTGAATACGGAACATGCAGAGTGTTTTTAATTTTTATCACTTGGTCTATTGACTATCGCGTTCTTTTTTTTGTGTTGTAGATATATATTTCTTAAAATATCTTTTTTAAAAAAACAACAACTGATCTCCATATGAAACTTTAAGGTGTTCACTTGGTAGTGTGTACACTTATCCGGCATCCTTCCGTCGCGTGAGACGATGGTACATCACCGTTGGGTTGGGTTGCATTTTCTCGAGTGGCTGTGCAGTCCTATCCTTGAGCGACAGTCTTTGCCACAGTTTTTACACACGAGTTCTGTGCTTCCAAATGTTTTGGCCTTTCTCCTAGCTCTTCTGTCTGCAGCCTCATCCATTCTTCGCTTTCATGTCCCTTTGACAGACATCTTTAAATCGCAAGCGTGGCGACCTGTTTTCCTCTTTCCTGAAGCAAGTTCACCATATAGGTGGTCCTTCGGTATGCGGCCGGAGCTCATTCTTTTGACATGTCCTAGCCACCTCAGGCGTCTTTCACTAAGAATTGAGAACATGCTTTGGGTATTGGCACGCGTTAGGACCTCACTTAAGTATTTATTATTTATATTTATGGCAAATATTGGTCAACAAACAATACTATTATGTAGATTTTATGTATGCTATAAATAATATAAAATATAGCCAGATTTCTGCAAGTTCAACGTTTTACGGAAATGTAAAGGTTTTAACAGACCTTTGAAATTGTCATAACTAAAAGTAAAATTTTCATGGAAATTTTCAACGGTTCAGCAACTCAAAACAGTACAAGTTAAACGTATAATACAAAGCGAAAAATTCCATTCCTATTAATAATGAAACATTATTGAAATAACTCACAATAAAAACAAAAGTATTACGCCTGTCCCAAAGAAAAACAATGCGTAATCATCGGAAGATTTTTTGTTTACTGTTCACAATCCCGAATGGCAAGTCCTATCTTTAAGCTCGCTAGAAACTCGAATGAATGGCTAGCCAGACTTTTTCCATTGGTATTTCCCGAATGTGTTATTCTTTTGAAAATTGTCTCCGAGAATTCCCGATTTCTTTTTAGGGATTATTTTCTGGCCACATATTTATATCTATTTATAATCTATTAATAATTTGCAATGATTATTTATTTACTGAATTTCGACAAGTGTCCAGTGTAATTTTACTAAATTTTATGTCAATTATCAATATAAGTTTTATTAATTATTACAACTCATTAGAAAAAAAGAAGGAAAAAAAAAAGAATTTCGAAGTGTTATTGTTGTTATAGTATAGTATATAGTAAATTTCTCCCCGATACAATATTTATTCTGGTGAAAATATACAAAAGTAAAAGGTAACAAATTTAATGGTAAAAAATTCTTTATTTTTAAAATGTATCCTTCTTCTTTCTGAATAAGTTTAAATAAAAATCTAACTCACCGACTAAAAATTGTTATATTTTTATACTAACATTACTAGCCCATTGTAAGAAATCAATAACCAATTTCAAAAGTAACTGTTAAATCCTTTGATTAAAATTTAGGCATTCAACAAATGTAGAAAATAAACCATCCTGAATGTTTAACCTTTGTATGTCGAAAACATAGTAAAATAAAGCTTAAGTTCGCAAAATATTTCAAAATTATCACCCCCAACGCCCCTCCACAAGGCACAAACATTTCAATGTCAATCACTCTCTTGGTGAATTTGGGACACGGTGGTCGAGTGGCAGCTCGCTCGATTGGCGTTCCGAAGGTCACGGGTTCGAATCCATGTGAAAGCAAGTATTTGTTAACAGCTAGGGCGGCCCAGAGTCACCTAGCTCTGATGGGTACCTAACACTAGTTAGGCGGCTGGGTGATGCGTGGAACCCTCATAGCTTTGGCCTGTGAATGCTGTATCACTTGCCAACAGATCATGCTTCATGGTTTGTGGATGCAATTATATTTTGAATAGAAGGAGCGTCTGTATTTATAAGATGAGATAAGATAAGATAAGATACGATACGATAAGATAAGATATACTCATTGTTAAGTCAATAAGTTTTACAAAATAATTCCAACTTGAACACTTTATCAAGGAAATGCCAGCCCAGAGAGTCGAGGAAGAGTTCTCATTGATTCAGCTGGAACTGATCTTTGAAAGACCACGCTTCAAGATAATGTCCATATACAGAGTTGAACTGCATGCAGACAGAACAGTGTGGGAGTTAAAAGAAACATTGAGGGAAAGGGTAATACTAATTGAAAAAAAGGCTTTTAATTAAAAAAAAGAAGGAAATTGTGAACGAAATAATAATATGGAAAAAAAAAGAATATTAGTCTATACTTTTGAAAAAAAATTGTTGTTTCTTATTTGCTATAGGGATAGTGCAATTATTTCAGTCTTTTACCGATACTCTTTACTTTATGTTATTGCACACTGACTTGATCTCTTAATCAACTCTCTTGATACGGAGACTTTTCGGTTTACTGGTCAACCCTTCGACTGACTTCCCAAACAAATGTATATAAATGAAACTAATACATAAATATTGAAGTGTGTTTACATATATTATTGTAGGGAATGGAATAAAGTTACATTATCTGTAGAATATCTCAAGGAATATGGAAATGATATATCGAGACATTCATAATTTAAGCTTGATTTTTTTTTTTTTTTTTTTTTTTTTTTTTTT
>MUZC01000097.1:396640-412932 GCA_002072015.1 Radix auricularia | reverse complement strand
AAAAAAAAAAAAAAAAAAAAAAAAAAAAAAAAAAAAATGAGATTCAAAGTAAAGAACTGTTTTTAAAAAATATATAAAATAGAAGCTGATATAAAAAATATATTGACGGATGACCAATTAAAAAAAAAAAACTTTTGGGTTTCCTTCAAATCAATAAAAATTAGTTTATTTTAGTGTTGCAAGATGACGGGAGAAGCAGTCTGATTAGCAATTAAATTGACTGGTTAGCCAATCACTAAGCTTGTAGCTTTGGGTCAATAGATCGGCTATTATCTTTTACGTCAGCCGTAGCTGGTCCTGAAAATCGTTTCGAAATCTCGAAAGGTTTAAGACTGAGTGCTAATTTTGGTTGATATCCCTGTTCCCAGTAATAATTTCCAGGAATTTCTTAAAATAACATTGCCACTCATCTATTACAAAATTATTTACTTTTAAAAATGAATACATTTTTTCCCGTTGTTTTCCCTCCCATGCAGCTGAAGAGAGAACCTAACGAACAGACGTGGTTTTACAAAGGGCAGACAATGGCTAATGACACGACATTGGTGGAGCATGGCATCCGGTCACATGATAAAGTTTTCGTTCGTGTTCGTCAATAATAAGAAACTTAAATCCAATAACTGTGTCAAAGGATATTACAGTAAAACAATAAAGCCGCGATTTAAATAAGAAAAAAAATCCTAAAGACAAATGAATCTAAAATAATTTCAATTAATATCAGATTACTTCTATACAATGCATTTAAATAGTTGTTAAATCTACAACTCAAAATGTGTTTTGTTTTTTATATTTTAATTAGTAATATTTGAATAAAAATATATGTATATATCATTTAAGATATTATGTACTTACTATTAATTTTGTGATGACATGTATGTCAACATAATATTATTAAAAAATTTTCAACAATATATTCAAATTATGTTAAAAACTTCTATATACTTTTATGTTATAGGTAATATTGATTGTACTGGTAATATGCCATTGTTTCATGTTAGATTTCTGCGATTATATGGTTCGTTATGGTTCTTTATATATAAAATGTGATAAGAAAACACAAGTTCTTGTTTAAGTCCAGATTTATTGTTCATCAGTGTTTGAATGATTAAATCCGATTTTCTTTTTCGAAACGAGTTCAATATCAATTTGGAGAAAATAATACATTTTTAAAATTGAAATTTTGTTGAGTTTAAAGATCGTGGTGTTGTGTGTAGAGAGCAGCTAAGATTTTAATGTTCATTCCTCCATGTTTGTGTATTGTACTTTATTTTCATTTAAAAAAAAAAAAAAGATAAAAACATTTGTAAAATTCCACGAGTTTTATTAAAGAAAGATCAGAAGAAAAAATAGCACATAATGGACGTTTCTGAAGGGAAAAAAACAACGTATGTTTGGACAAAACATTTCTTACACTTTGCTATTTGAAAATAAGTTCTTCAACTTCAAGGATCCATCAAAAATTATTTTCCTCGCCATAGTTAGGAAGCTGCTAACACCTATTTAGAAAGATATGCTCCCCGTCCTGAACAGTGAGAAGTCTAGTTTTTTCACTTCTCAGCCTATACGGAGGTCATCGTATATAATGCAACGCTCTGTAAAGAACATCACTGCTTATACTTTAAGTTTACAATGAATATCTCTCAATTTGAAGTTTGGAACTGAAATCGCACATAGGATTATATTATATAATCACAAATCACGTCATCGTGGAAAAAAGTCAGAATAATTCATTGAATAGTAATAGAACGTAGGTCACTTTATAAAAGTGACCATTGGTCTTAAAGGACGGCTTAATGGTAATGACTTTGATTTAATCTTAATATTCCTACTTACTACGTGAGTCGATGAAAGCCAATCGGAATCCCCTACAATTAAAGAAGGAAATTTGATATTTAATAAAATATGCTGTATGTGTAGCTTAAAGGTTTGTCCTATTAGGAAGGTGTTGTTTAAACTATAATGAAGGCATGTGCATGTAACAATTAATCTATAAATTTTAGAATGACAAACCCTTTATTAATTTTATTTATGCACATAAACATTATTGCCTGTAATTCCATGTAGTAGTTTCCGTCCCGGTCTTTTTTAAAATAATTATTTTAGGGCTGTTATCGATTAATTTAAATTTAATCGTTAACTTATGAAAAATTACCGAATAATTATTCGATAATTTTGATTAAGCTAAAAACTGAGATGGGAGTAACAAAAACAGACAATTAACATTAAATTGTATTAAATTTAAATATAAGTTGTTCAATATAATGTCCATGAATTAAAGTTTTGTTATTGTTAATAAGGTAAAAACAATGTTTATAATTTTATATCATTTTCCTTAAAAAAGAGATTATTTTAACGTTTAAACTTTAAAAATTTTTTTTTTTAAATGGAGAAGTTTTTTCGCAAAATAGAAAAAAAAACTATTATTAATAAATAATCATTTATTAATAAATCGTCATAAATGGTATCAAACATTTGCTTTCGCTTTAATCACTATTTTATCGATTAAAATAATTTTAATCGATAAAAACTTTTACCGATTAATCAAGAAATTAATCGTTAATTTCCGCAGCCCTAAATTATTTATATTATATACATACACATTTTGAAAGGAATACAGCATTTGTGGAGGGATATTCAACAAAACAACAACAAAAACAACAACAACAAATATACATTTTAAAAATAAAAAAGTGAATATATAATAAGTGCTACCAATTTCATTGAGGAAATTCGACAATGCGATTTTTGATGCACGGGAGTTCGTTATTGGATCATTATTTTTATTCGCCCATGGCCGTGGAAATTTTTTCACACTTATTCGGATGACTAAACGTGTTTTTAGACTGGTGTTTTCCCATCGCTCCCCCCCCCCTCCTAAAGAGCATCACCGAAAGCCATCGGGCGATAAATTTATCGTGACAAGCCAACTCGGCAATGCCTTTAGATCGCGTGGACCCCTGGTGACCCACCTTTCTGCGGTGTAGGGTTGACACTGGAATTCGTCAGGACGTTTTCTCGTTTGGGAAAAATAGGACTTCTTGGGGGTATTACAAATTATGGATGAGACATTATCATATCAAATGGCACATGCGGGCAAACTTTGACAAGTTCATTTAATGATGACAATGATAAATATTCTGTTATCTGTGTAGGGTTACCAGATGTCAGGTTTTAAACCGGACTGTCCAGTATTATTGTTTATTGTCCAGTAAAAAAATATTTTAATTTTAATAGGGTTGCGGAAATAAACGATTAATTTCTCGATTAATTGTTAAACGTGTTAAGGGGCCGTCCATAAAGTACGTCACGCTCCAGAGGGGGGGTGTAAGAAAGTGTGACAGTTTGTGACGTTAAATTGTATTTATTTTGTTAATTAAAAAAATGTGTACGAAAGTGTGACGTACTTTGGGGGGGGGGGGTAAAATGGTAAAAAATAGCGTGACGTACTTTATGGACGGCTCCTAACGATTAAATTATTTTTTAACGATTAATTGACCCATCACTTACAAATAATTGGAAGTCAAAAAGTAAACAGAAAATAATTTTTAAAAAGTGACCGCCTTAAACATGTTCTGGTCGATTAAAAGCGAACATTTTGTTTTTTTAACAGTTGACTGGCGGGAATTTTCAAAATTATGATAAAATTTGCTGACCATGGTTCTAACACTTCACCTACTTATCAAATCAAATGAAAAGCGTATTAAAGCTAATGGGAGTAATGGATTCTGACTCAGTGACATAAAATGACGAAAGCTCTTCTGATGAATTACTGCGTTACACAATGGAGAATAAGGGTCCTGAATCCATAAACCCTCTACAATGGTGGAAACGTAATGACCAACGATATCCGATAATGACATTCTTTTCTAAGACCGTTTTGTGCATACCAATTTCCTCAATTCCATGTAAATGATTGTTCAGCTCGGCTGGTTATACTGTCAATTAGACCCGCTCATCCCTTGAACCATGCACATAAGGTCAAAACACTTGTCTTTTTGCGTAGTGGGTAAAAATATCACATATCAAGCAGACATTCCAGTGTTATTTAGATTTTCAACAAGAACCTTTAATAAGTGATTCTTATGACATCATAAATTTTAATATTTGGCTGTTATCTATTTAGAGATTATTAATAGTTAATTTTTCCACAAAAAAAAAATAATAATAATAATAATAATTATTATTAATTGTTAAGTTAACAGCCCTAATTTTTAATGTAAGAATGTTCCAAATTGCTTTTTGCGCCATCCATCAACACTTGTGTCCGATATTTTTGAGACAGCCATCGGTTAACTCTAATAATGCGCGTAGAAAATTTCTTGACCTAAATTCTGTACATCAAAATACAGAAAGTTAGTTGACCATCCTTCTATTATACAGGCATTTTATAGGTTTTAATTTTGCAAACTGAAATTTATTGATTGTATAGAATTTTTGCAACCAAGTGTAAAAAACGATTTGCCCTAATCACCCACCGTCCAGAGACACGAAATACGTACATCGTATCCAGAGCAGAAAAGGTTCTTGAATTGTTAATTTACACATTCGTTATACACTATTACGTTTAGTCATTTTAAAATAAATGCAACGTCCGAATATTGCTTTCATTCTTAGCTTTGCCAACCATAAACTGTGATTGGCCGACCACAGCGAGGGTCATTCGTCGTGCTTATTTGCACTCGTCTTGTGCTTGTTCTGGTGAATTATATGTAAAGACATCACACAATGTTCCCTCTTAGGTACGATGGTATATTTGCAATATTAATTATTATGTTTAAAGTTTGCAAAATAATGACAGACTTGTCAGAATCCATTTCATGAGCAAAATTTACACACACACAAACACAGATATTAGATTTTCCTTATCAAAATTCGCTACGCGTTAATATTAAACTCCTGCGCGGCGTCCATCAGATATCTGTGGGGCCGCGCAGCTGTAAAGGAAACATTGCCTTACTTGTTGTTCCCTCGTGACACCAACACTGTCCCCTGAGTTTACCCACTTGCGGAGCTGAGCAAGCAACGCTTGAGTCAACGACCCCCCCCCCCCCCGCGGTCTGTGGTTGTGTCCACTCAACGTCTCGGCCAAATGTGGACGAGATGTTGGTCCGGCATCCCCAATCCCCCCCACACACACACCACACACACGCAACACAGTCGTTCCAATTGGACGTTTTACCGTTTTCGGTTGGTTTGATGAAGGAAGTGGATCATTCCCCCGCTCCTCAGGCCTAAAACTACCTGATGTTTTTTTTTATCTTGTCCTAGCTATTGAACATATTTATATTACCACACAATTATCTGTGCTTATTTTTATCCAGTTTGTGGGACATTCCCCATTGTTCAAGTAAGGAATTTGGTCGTGGAAAAGATACTTTTTATTCTTTAAAATTGCTTTAAAATAACCATATGATTTTGTTGTGTGTGTGTGTGTGTTATCTTTTTAATAAACGTTATAACCATCACAGATAAGGGCCGTCCATGAAGTACGTCACGCTATAGAGGGGGAGGGGTGTAGGAGGGTGTGACAGTTTGTGACAGGGGGAGGGGGTGTCCGGCTATGTGTGACGTCATGGAGTTTTATGTTAAATTTTAATTATTTTGTTAAAACATATTTTTGTACGAAAGTGTGACGTAGCTTTAGGGGGGGGGGATCCGAGATTTGTGACAGGAGGAGGGGGAGTTAAGTATTGTCAAAATAGCGTTACGTACTTTATGGACGGCCCCTAATCAATATTTCTTCACAAATCTGAAACTGTTTTGATGTATCTTATGTGTAGGTCGTATTCCAGTTTTCCGTGTGCAAGTGTATTGTAAAAGTAAAAAAGAATTGATATTTCTATATAATAAAAAAAATATAAAAAAAATAGGTAAGACCAAAAAGAACAAGACACAACTAAGCATGATATTAAACTTATGATATTTACAAAAACCACAGAGACACCAACAGTTATCTTTATCAAATAAGCAAAAAAAAATAAAAAATTTAACGGTTAAACGAAAATCACATGCATAGATGAAACAGCAATTATCGAGAACCTAAAAATATTTTGACTTTATTCATTTGCGGAGATGGTTGCTGTCACCCTCTTTTACCTGTTGGGCATTAACTGGTTGTAAGGAAAATTAGGGGAGAGACCGCAATCAGGCTTATAAAAAATTAAATGGAAAAGACGTAAACAGGGTAAGGGTTAGCCTGACAGAACGTACCAAAACAGCGGAAATGTGCGTCTTGTCAGGCTAACCCGTAGAGTAGTAGAGCATGCATCTAGCTGCTTCTTATTTTAGCACGAAGTAATCATGCCACTAGAAAATTTCCATTAAGAAGTACAAAACAAACCTTGACAGAGTGACGCTCACATTTAATATAATATGCACATCATGTGTTTGAAATAAATATGGTTTACGATAATTAAATTTAAAATAGCTATAAAAATAGTATCAAGCTGTCCTGAATTAAAGCAATTTTATATTCTTTTTTATATGTGAAAAAAAAAAGTACAGTTTTATAAGAAAGAACGAAAAAGTTAGAAAAGTTTTACTAAAACACTAAAACCTAGACATATTATAAAGAAACAAAAACGATTTAATTTTTTAAGTTCATCTCCTTGCCCCATAAATACGTGCTAAAACTGATATTTAAAATGGTGCATATTTTTTCTTCTCAAAGTTTGTCGGGAATTCAACGGTAAAAAGATGCTAAGGTAAACCATATAGAACACCTATAAACTGTCATGTTGACATATCTCTCGACACGTTAACATTTATTACCACATCACGTTTTCGGACACTGCTATTACAATAATCTTTTTATGAAACAAATACACCCGAGAGTACAATTTTTACATAACTTTTATCTCAACTTGTCACAAACCAAATTTTTCTTCTTTAAAATTATAAGACAAACAAACAAAAATTAAAATCAAGTCACATTTAAACGTTCTAACACACGCCAAACAAAGTTAAAATGATACCACGACCAAGACTAAATATACGTTAATTTCTGTCATAATTTTACCAATATAATGACTCCCAACACCGCTACTCACTTCTTCTCTTTCAACAGGACTTAATGAATCAAACCCCGTGTATTTCCACCTCTCGTCTTCATTCGTTTTAGTTTAAATAGCATCTTATGTATGTTATGTGCGTTTGTGAAGTTTCTAGGAACAACTAGCAGTTAATTAAAGCACCGGTGAATCCGTTTGTTTAAGTTTTGCAATATAACTTACATCAAACGGAAATATTTATATTTAAAAAAAAAAAGAAGTTTATCTCTGTGGCCTGAAAAATAGTTGAGTTTTAACAGAATCTAATATTATTAAACAAGTGGTTGGACTAACATAAAAAAAAATTTAAATCCACTGGAGTGTACAGCAACCAAAGTCGCGAATAAATGGATGAAAAAATGATCTGAAATGCTTGAATCATGGGAAATATCACCCTTCAACACCAAGAAGAAAAAATAATAAATCAAGACGATGGAGGGGGCGAACCCATGCACCTTCTTCCAACCCCACTACCATCTTTATTCTCACACTTCAAACTGATCCTTTCATCATTCCTACCAACAGCGTCTAGGAATAAATTGGTTTACTCTTGTTTCTTTTCATTTTTTAAAACCTTCACACAATAAACCTGATTCATTCAGCCGAAACGCTGCAAGATCCTTCCCCCTCCCCTGGGGCCCCCATGCAGAAAACTAAAAGGAAAGGGGGAAGGGGAGATTCGTGTGTGACACGCCGAGTTGACACGGTGACCGCGGCTGTTAAACCGGCGAGCATCGATCCTCGGTTGGTTTGTGGCAAACTCGCCGAGCTAGTCAGCGAGGGCAGAACATGGCCGAGAGCGGGTGTCGCGAGAGTGTTGATAGGGACGGAACGAACCGAGAATGGATTACCTGCCTCTAGCGGTGACCGTGTGGTCTGTGCTCTTGTATATAAATACCTTGGATGCCAATTTCGCTTACGATGACAGGTGGGTTATTTATTTCTTTATTTTTATATTCATTAATAACCCCTCTTCGGAAATAAATGAACTGTGTGAGAACATCTTGATTTATCACGGTTCAGTGATTTTGTCGTATGGGGTTTCCCGGTCAGTAGACGAAATCTCGTTGTGACAGATTAGCTTAACTTAACCAACACTCCATGGCATGACTTTGTGACACGTCAATGAGTCATAAACTTAATGATCGGTTGTAAGGTTACGTCAACCCTACAACTACAATGATAGTTGACAGGTTAACTTCATCTATTAACGCGTTGGCTAAACCTGCACCAACCGACATTTTTACCTTGACTGACTTTGTGTAACAGGTTCATTACCTACAATCATAGATATGTTGTCAAAACCTAAGCTTTGTTGACAGCTTTAACATTCGAACACGGAGCTCTTACTTAAGCCTTCTCTTAATGACTCGTTTTTTACGTTAACTTAACAATTGTCTGGCCTACAGGTAGATTAAATTCTCACTTTCTGTTCACTTTAAACCTTCACTTACTGACACGTTTTTTAACGTTAACTTGTGTAGCCTACAGGTAGATTAAATTCTCAATTTCTGTTCAATTTAAACCTTCACTTACTGACACGTTTTTTAACGTTAACTTGTGTAGCCTACAGGTAGATTAAATTCTCAATTTCTGATCAATTTAATTTAAACTTCACTTTCTTCCTTTAACGCCAACTTACTGACTGGTTACATTCAAGCCTTGACTATGTTTAACGTTTACTCTTTAAACCTGTGATAAAGTGCGTAGGACTTCAATCGGTAGGATCAAAGCTATTAAAATGGATGAGCTTGAAGAATATGCAACTAAACTTACTAATTAACAGTAACCCACTAAAATTGTTTCACTTACTTCATCTATATTAACTAAAAGTCAACATATCAAGCTGTATATGGTTACTGGGTTGTATGTGAGGGTCATGTTTGTGTATACATTCGTTGATTATGTATGGTTGAACTATTGCCTGTGCAAACACACAGACGACACATGCTGCCCCACAGCAGACGACACATGCTGCCCCACAGCAGACGACACATGCTGCCCCACAGCAGACGACACATGCTGCCCCAACTGGCACAGTCATTGATAGTCTGGGTTATAAAAAAAAAAACACACATTCCTAAGCCAGAGCTTGGGTTAACGGGCTCAAATTTCGATATCAATATTACGCCCCAGGCTAAACGTGATCAACGAAATAAAGAAGTGGACGGTCTCTTAGCTGCATGGCGGAGTGATGGAAAATTTTAATAAAAACGAAATGTATTCCGAAAACCATGCATATAAATATTAATATTTTAAAATTTTGATTTAAAAAAAATTCGTGCTTCTTTTAAGAAATCTGAATTTTATCTATGCTCGTAGATTGACATGTGTTGTTTTTTTTAAAAATTGAAATCCCAGTATCAATTCATTATTTTCCCCAATTCCGGAAATTGAAGCATGCAATAAATATTTATTTGGCGTAAAGTTTCTAGATATATTCCTAAATAAAATCAATAGAATGGCTAAAACCGTTATTCATTTAAGTTTAAAGAGATGTCTCGTGGAAAACCAGTCTATCTCGGGAGGTTTCCCGTCTTAAAAATTTGTCCCATTTAAAATATGTGGAAAAATTACGGCTTATGAAATTTAAATCACCGACATTTCTAGAGATTTTTAAATAAGCACTGAATACATTGAACGAAAGTTCAACTTTTAAATTAAATCAGCCTTCTAAACATAAACATTTTTGGAATGCACACAAATTCCGGAAGGATAGCAGACGCTGTAATCATTATTCATTTCAGTTTGAAGCGGGCCCCAGGTGTGGGAGTCCAATTTATAAGTGACTTTTATTTTTGCATTGAAAAAGTTTGATTTAAAAACACTTGAAAAATTTCTCCTCTGAAAATCTGTTAAAAATAACTGAGAACTTGTAAAAAATTTAAATCATAGAATTTTCTGGAACATTTTTAGATCAGCAATAAATGAAGTGATTAATAAGACAATTTTATATCTGGTGATAAATAATTAATGTAAAACTTAATAAAGAAGGCTGAAATAGATTTTTCAGAAAATTTAAATTAGATTTTCCTAAAACATTTCAGCTTAGCCCCCACTGAATAGCTTAGCCCCCACTGAAAACTTAGTCCCCATTGAATAGCTTAGCCCCCACTGAATAGCTTAGCCCTCACTGAATAGCTTAGCCCTCACTGAATAGCGTAGCCCTCTCTGAATAGCGTAGCCCCCACTGAATCAAATAAAACATCTAATAATAATTCATAAGTGGTGAATATGTAAAACTTTCTCCATTAAAAATCGGTTGGAAATGGCGGATATCTTGAACACAAATAATATATTATTTGTTAGGGTCTTTTTTATGATTTTTGCACTCCCCAATCTAGTTATTTGTGTATGTATTATCAATCACTGCTAGACTGTATTCAACGCGTTTAATATAACCTAAATTTGATATCGGTATATTTCATTTGTGTAAAGCAGGGGTCTGAACTTACAACGCTGACCGATAAAAGATTGAGTATATGTGAGGGAATGGCAGGGGTCAGTGTTGTAGATACATTTAGTGTCTCCCTGGGGGTACAATTATTCAGTCTCTCGCCTGTTGTGCCAAAACGCAGTCCTCCGATATATGCTTAAAAAATTTCTACCGCGTGGAACCCGCCTCTGCTTCCCTCACCGGTTCCAAAGCCTTCCAATGAAGAGATAATAAGTACGCATTAAGGCTTCCTTTCTCGACCACGCCTCTGGCGATTTCTTGTCTAGAATTCACCACAACTAATTTGCCTCATTATTTACGGGATTTTTGTTTTGTTGCTTAGTTTGATTTAAAATGATAGCAATCACACATTTCACAAAAAAACATTACAATATAAATCACCACGCATCAGGTTTACACGTAAATTATTATATTACAATATAAATCACCACGCATCAGGTTTACGCGTATATTACAATATAAATCACCACGCATCAGGTTTACACGTATATTAGTATATTACAATATAAATCACCACGCATCAGGTTTACGCGTATATTACAATATAATACGCATACGTATATTTAAAGAGAACAAAACAAAACGTAAGTGGGCTTAGCGACACACGTCAGGAAAAAATAAATAAGTAAGACAAATAAAAACCTTGACGGCTTGGACCTAAAGCAATTAAGGTGCACGGAGAATTCGGTTCTAAACTTAGGATAGAGGTAATATAAAACAAGGATTTACATTAAAATTTCTTAAAGTGCAATTAAAAAAAAAAAGTTATATATTTTTTTTTTGTTTTGTTTTTTTTTTTTGTTTACTACAAACCGAGACATAACTAAAAGTATGTTCATCATAATACGCATTTCACGACGATCTTAAAATCTCCGCGTTATATACAATGATTGGCTGGGGGCCATACAGGCTATCACATACAGGGATGGTGGTTGTGACGAGAATTGTGTTAAAATAGCCCTACGATATTTGAAGATTGGTGATGAAAGTTATTATTGTAGGAAACTACACTAACACAGCACTTCACGGTGGAACACAGATGGTAGCACCTAGAGCACATTTTGTCAAATGCAAGTTATTTCACCTCACAACTAAGACACAATCGGACTGACGACTCCGCTAACAAAGTAATAATATTTCCCCCATGGCAGCAAACATATCAAATTTCTTCAAACGTGGCCGGTGTCCGAAATTATAATATTTGGGATGTGAGGTAGCCTCTGATTTTGAAATGAAAAGGCAACGAATCCGTTGCATTTTTCCTGGCTGTCGATAAGAATTATATACTTTTTTTATTTTTTAAAAAAGTTTTATTAACTGCTTGTTGAATATTATCATGCTCGGGACCGCAACCTTAAGTATTTTAAGTTTTGAACGCAGAGAAATTGAGCCTACAACACTAACACCACTGGCCTATGTCCAAAGTTACCATAAGGACTTCGTTAGGCTACAGTGATCTACCCCCTGCGTCAGTGGTGGATTAAGATTGCAAGGGGCCCCTGGTTGCAATTCCACCTGGGGCACAGCTTTATTGAACAATGTAATAAGTTTGGGGACCCTTAATTCTAGCTTAAGGTCAATCGCTCCCCCCTTATTCCACCCCTGCTTGCTGTTTTGTCACATGTCTTTTTGTCATATTGTTGTTCTATGATGTTGTCGTTTTGCCAGAGATACATAGAGATAATGTAAAAACTTATTAATTTTAATTAAATTACATTCGATCAACGTGAAATTTTGATAGATCATTTTTTACTCGCCACGAATCTACCTGCAAAATTTCAGCTCACTGGTAAAAATCGATACTAAGTTTTTGCAGCAATCAATCAATCAAGCAGACACCACTATTTAACATAAAGGATTTAAAAAAAAAAAAAAAAAGAAATCTTTTCTAAATACATTTTCTATTAATTATTGAAAATATTTTTATAAATACTTTTGATATTTTTTAAAATTTTAATTCTTTGTTCAAGGGAAGTCAAACAAATTATTCTATGTGTTATCAAATTTAAGTGAAAAATTTCGGTCTATTCAAATCCCTTTCTCTCGACTTTAATTTTAGTTTATAAATTAAAAAAAAAAAATTCTTGAAAGTTTTATTCGTCCAACCATCAGCTGTCGGGAACCTCATGTGACTAGAGATAAAGATTCATTGAAGCATTGTTTCAAATACACTATTATAGAGGGGAATCGTATTTGTATGTACGTACGATATCTTCATACTGAAGAGAAAATGAAAACTAACACAGCGGGATACCACCAGAGTGTTTAACCGGCCCACATTACCGCCAGATTTCATGTCGCACAGAAAGTTGTGCCAAGTCAGGTGTACCAGATACGGACCACTTATACTTTGCCGTTGCAGGCTAACATTTGCGAAACTTGCCCCTGTTTTCCTTTTGAATGCCCCTCATTGTATTTCTGTGCTTTGCATAAACATGACCTCTTCAGTATACCATAATTTGCATATTTGTCACATTATTACTCTTCTGTATATTGACATTCGTAATGTGTGTGGCTTGATGCTGTTCGCTGCTCATTAACTTGGCCTGTGCCGAAAGATGTTCTTTTCTATTTATATCTGCATGTCATATTTGTCTCTACATGTCCTATAGTCTCTACATGTCCTATAGTCTCTCCGTGTACTATTTTGTCTCACCATGTCCTGTATTTCTCTACATGTCCTATTTGTCTCTACATGTCTTATATGTCTCTACATGTCCTATAGTCTCTACATATCATATGTGTCTCTACATTTCCTATTTGTCTCTCCATGTCCTGTATTTCTCTATATGTCCTATATGTCTCTCCATATCCTATATGTTTCTACATGTTCTATTTGTCTAAACATGTCCTATTAATCTATAGTGTCCTATTGTTCTATTTATGTCCTATTTGTCTCTACATTTCCTATGTGTCTCCCCATGTCCTATATCTCTCCACATGTCATATTTGTCACTGCATGTCCTATATTACCAATATGACATAATTTTGCCCCAACAATTCTTTTACTTAGAGGCGTTTACGTGGAAAGCTTCGTTTTTATTGCCTGTGAATTTCTGATAGAACTGTCTTCTGGAGAATTTATAACACTATAACTTGTTTCTTTTACAGCGGTGTTCCTCAATCAGCGGTCGGACACTTCTTTTTACACACACCCCACATCCCAATTCCTTGTAATTATATAGAACCTTTTTGAAATGCTAACCATCAAAATTCTCTTTGTTTATTTATTTGTGTTCATTTAAAAAAAAATATTCTTAAACACTTTATTTTTCTTCCCATTTCCTTTTTTTATGGGGTTATGGGTGAGAGCCGGATGTTACTTTTTATGACACCAACACTCAGCACTCTGAGAACCACTGTGCTACCATGTATCGGCCCGTTCGAGCAGACGGTGACATTTACGGCCTAATCGTTTCCCTCGCTCCTCTCCTGACATCCAGTTAATGACACCGTGGAGTAGACGTGGCTCGGAGTCCTACAGGTAAATTACGCCTGTGACCGACAGGTGCGTGCCGGGGAAACCCGAGAACACAAAGCTGGGGTAGCGGTGGTGGAGAATAAATTGTGGTATAGAGATCATTAGTAGTTGGTGACTAGGGAAACCCTGGAGCCTGGAGCACAAACCTGGGGTAGCGATCGTGGAAAATAAATTGTAATATAGAGATCTTAGTGGAAAATAAATTGTAATATAGAGATCTTAGTGGAAAATAAATTGTAATATAGAGATCATTAGCCTATACATTTCCTATGTGTCTCTCCATGTCCTATATGTCTAGGTGACTAGGGAAAACCCTGGAGCACAAAGCTGGGGAAAAAACACAGAGATCATAGTTGACTTAGGGAAATAGACAAACAGAGATCATTGGTGACTTTGGAAAAAGCTGGTCGAATAGGACCGTGTTCATGTTTCACTATAGACGGTGAATGGGTTTAATGATAACAATAACTAAAATGATACGTTTTGAAATAAAACTTCAACAACAAATCCATGATTGGGAATGCACCTTAATTTCAAACAATGAATACGTGATCTTGAATGCACCAAATATTAAAATAATAAATACGTCATCAGGAATACAACTGAAATGGATACATTTTTTTTTTTTTGCACCAAAATGATGAACGCTCCTTAGAAAGATATCTATAAATACGAATGTCAAAACATTTTGAATCATGGAACCATATAATCAGTAATAAGACAAACGCGTTATCACCTTGTTCACTCATCTGTTCGTTTTTAAATTAGTGGCTTGACTTGGAGGTTATTATGACGAGAGGACAATCGCTTAATACGCACTCAGATGGTGGGGTCCAAAATGGAATGCATCGCTCTAAAAGCGTGTACCTGTATACTGTATGATTTTTTTTTTGGTTGGTGGTTAGAACCTAAACTCTGACAATGCCTGTATCGTGCAACGGTTTTGATGACATCACAAAATCCACGTGATCATCGTAAATGTCGATTGACAGGAATGGAGAGTTTAAGCCGACCCCCCCCCCCCCGGCCGTATAATTCTATAGTAGTTTGTGTTGGTGTGGTGGACCGGTTCGACCTACCCTAACCCCCTCCCACACAGAACGATTTAGCACACATTATTGTACAAGCCCCGCTAATCCTTAGCTACCTGACCTGAGCCAACCCCGGGGTGGGGGGTGGAGGTGGGGTGAATATCATTGACTATTTCAACGATCTGAATAGCAAAATTCTGTGATCTGGGTTCTCTGGCTTTACATTGGGCCCTGGCCTGAGGTTACCTAAATTTCTGACATTCTATTTCTGTATTTGAGAAAAAAAATCAACATTTAAATGTTTACATCTGACAAGCCAGGAAATCGGGGCACCTTGTTTTAATGTAGGCAAAAGTCCGTAGTGATAGTGTCTGTTGCAAACAAATTTGATTACCGGGGAGCTAGACCAAAGAAGCAATTTAAAAGTGTAGAATTTGAACATAAATTTCGATTTCAAAGAATATTATTTGTGTTTATGTTTCAGTATCCTTTATTGGTGAGAAGCGATAACTGGACAATTTTCTCATAAGCTGGTGACTGAAATCGTGATTTTTGTATTTCTCCTCCTAGAAAACCGTTTCCTTAATTAAGTCCAACTACCTCCTTCTCCTCCGTGTCCGACTTGTCAAGTTACACGCCACTCTACCTGTTAAGTCGCATGATTAGTCATCTGGAACACACCCAACCCACCCCCTTCCTTCCGCCCCAAGCTCTTGTAAGACCAGCTTTCAAATTTAAAGCCCTCTGCCGAGTGATTCGGCCGTCATGAAAACACTTTTGGGATTATGGCTATTAGCGCGCCGGGATTTCACTCCCCTGGAGCTCGGGGTGTACTGTGAGTGGGGCGTGATAGAGGGTATCCTGTCTAGTACACTGGTCTCGGTAACATTAGCTAAGGGCCCGGTCCGAAACGACCCCCCGTCTTCACGGAGATCCGTAGATGGTTATTTCTCTAACTAGCGCAATCCGCCGCAGTTTATGTACTACATGAGATTGGTAGATGTTTGTTCGGTGTGAAAGTCTTGTGCGGTTCAGTGATATAAAAAAAGAAATATTGAGAGACATAGGGAATGATGCAAGAGATACAAAAAGAAATACTGAGACACATAGGGAATGATGCAAGAGATACAAAAAGAATATTGAGACACAAAGGGAATGGTGCCAGAGAAGATGTAAATTATGCAACATACGCTTAAGCTTATTTTTATAAAAATAAATAGGGATGATTACAAAAATGTCTTGCTAGGCAATAAAACAAAAGAGGCGTCACCCCC
>MUZC01000097.1:355299-387697 GCA_002072015.1 Radix auricularia | reverse complement strand
CCCCCCCCCCTCCTCTCGGGGTGGTTCAAGTGCTAGGGGTTACTGAGTCTAAGAGTCCCCACAAATCTCATCACAAACAATAGTTAGGCGGCTGGGTAATGCGTGGAATCCTCATAGCTGTGGCCTGTGACCGCGGCAGCACTTGCCCACAGATCATCTGTCATGGTCTGTGGACGCAATTATCTTCTGCAAAGAAGGAGCGTTTGTATATCTAAAATAAGATAAAAGTTAAAACAATGCGAGTCCATGTTTTCAGTAAGAAGTGGAAGTAAACGCCAAAAAAGTCGAACATCTTTGAATCACGTTTTCTTCCCGTCACTCAATATCTTGGACGATCGGATCCGGCTTTTTGGTCATCACCGATTTCAATATCTCTCCCCCACCCGTCCCACTCTTCGTTTCCCACCACCACCTTGTCCGTACATTGATTTACGATCTGCTGCTGTAAACAAGGAAGGTCAAGGCCAAATGCATCCCGCTCCGTTCCCACCTTTTATTGATATGTGTCAACTCTACTTACCACAACATGGAAACTCGATCTCATTTTACACGGAAAACAGTTTTTTCTGGGGTTCCTTCACCCTGCCCTGCACATTCTCACTCCACACCATCGCCCCCTCCTCTCACACAGGCAGACTGATGAACACGCGACTTAGATATACAGAAAAAAAAGACATTCCGCCAGTGACGTTTTCTATGGAGTGGCTCTCCAAAAAGGGACAGAGCCCGCGAGGCTTAAGAAACATGTCAAGTTCGGGATTGTTCCGTAGACGTCTGGTTTGGAGAGTAGCTTCTGTAAATGCCTCGCCAAACAGTCGGCGGCTGAAGAGCAGGCATGTCCGTTTGTGTACTTTCAAAGCCAGGGAGTAAACGGAGGGCTTGGAGACCCGCCTCTCCTTACTATAACACATACATTTGTGTGTGAGTGTGTGTGTAGACAGCGGCGAAGTTAATTTGTTTCGCAATTCTTCTACAAAAAATGTTGATTTGTGACGTCTGTTCAGGCTTATACATACCTAGTTTGCATGACATCTATCTACACAAAAAGCAGTAGTAAAAAAAAAAGAGCCGTCACTCCATTATAATTAAAGTTTTATGAAAGGCCACCCAAGTAGAGAAATAAAGTAATTACTTTAGCAGGGAGAGACTTAAAGGGAAGATCCCGCAAGTGGAACTGAGTCAAAACTGTCATCTCCCGCTAGGGCGCCAAAAACTGAAAGGGCAGATCCAGCAAGGGCGTGACACGGAAGAGTAAAAAGAGGAGGGGCGCCAGGGGAAACACACACTTGCAAACTAGAAACGGGGTGACTAATAAATGAATATTTAAATAAATAAAGTCAAGGGTGACTGAACACATTAAAAGTCTTTAAAAATAAGGAAGTGCCGACCTGGTGAACCTTTACCCTTCTCTTGTTTTTAAAGTCTCTATTAGTATGACCTTACTTTTATTTTGAATCCAGGATCAATATTCACTGAAAGCTGCGCGGCCGCGCAGATATCTGACCGACGCCGTGCAGCAGTTTAGGATTACCGCGCAGCAAATTTTTTTTTTTTTTATTTTTTTTTATTTTTTTTTAATATTGAAAAAAAATAGATGCTGTGCAACTTTGTACAGGATAATTTTTTCTTTGCGCACGGACCACCAAATCTTAGACTTAGAGGGATCATTGTGCAGGACTAAAGTTTTCGCATGGGGAGGGGGGAGAGATAGGTCATTTCACTCACCGTCAACAACGTTTACCTTCTTCATTGTCACATGCGGGCATTAAAGTTATACATATATATATACAATTAAGCGGCCAACGCAGAGATAGTATGGCAGTTACCACTTAGATTATGGCATGGGTCGAAACACCTTCAACAAAAAGACCGCTGCATAATGCCAACACTTTGATTTACTTGTAAAACAAACTCTGATTTTAACCACGTGTCAACTTTTCAAACCACACAAGCGCCTATGACACAAGCGCCTATGGTACAAGCGCCTATGACACAAGCGCCCATGGCACAAGCGCCTATGACACAAGCGCCTATGGCGCTTATCGTTTATTTCTGGTAAAATCTTACAACAATTATTATTGAACACTTAGTTGTTATCCAATAAATTAGTATTGTTGACTTAATTACCGACTTAATTATTATCTTAATTATTTGTTAACTATATTATTATTGCCTTAATTTTTTATTGACTCATTTATTATTGAACATTATATTATTCAGAGGCGTCACAAGGGTTGGTGTCACCCGGGGCGGTAGTTCATGGTGTCACCCCCTCATGATTTAATCCATAGAAATCCTCCGAGTTCTCCATTGCCAAATAACGGGAATATATAGAATTTTATGATCTGGTGTCACCCCCCTGATGGTGTCATCCGGGGCGGCCCGCCCCCACAGCATCCCCTAGCGACGCCACTGCTATTATTAACACGTACATCCCTCTAACGAAACCTACAAGCCATCAGTTAATATTCCATTATTGGAAGGTTCCCGCGTTATTTTGATCCTTTACTAATTTATCACTCGGATAAAAAAATAAAATGAAATCAACAAATCTGCCAGTTTGGCTTTCCTGATGACATGAGGAAAGTTTCCTGGGTAATCAATCATCCTATATAACCGCGGTTGTTTTCTCTTGGATTTTGTTGTAGATCGATAACATCCGACATGTCGTGGAAATCAGGGCTATGCTATCTATTGTCATAACTAACCACTTGTCATGAGTGAGCACTTGTCAGAAGTCAGCACTTGTCAGAACTGGTCACTTGTCGTAACTGGCCACTTGTCGTAGCTGGCCACTTGTCGTAGCTGGTCACCTGTCGTAGCTGGCCACCTGTCGTAGCAGTTCACTTGTCGTACCTAGTTTTGTAATTACTGTTCAAAGGTCGATACTGGTCTCTAGCAAATTCTGGCCACTCGTTATCTACCCATATATTTTATCCATAACCAGTGTATGGTCTTCCAGTCCCACATTCCAGCTTGTAATAACTTCTGACCCCCCCTCCAGCTTCTAGTAATGGCCAAAAAGGCTTCGCCGTCCAGTTTTATCTCTATTTAACTTTTTTGCGGCTCCATTGATATCCTAACTATTAGTCATTAATAACTTGTAACAAAATCATCATCAATATTTTTTGTATAGTCCCATAACCTCTTTTTTCGAGGTCGTAGGGGGTTCTAATGTTTCCATTAGAGGCGAGCGCGCTATTGACCTCGCTACCCCTCTATATTCATAACTAGAAATATACCCGCGCTTTGCAGCGAAGTGTTCTGCCTGAAACGTTCTATTACGAAGGTTAAAATATATATTGTATTGTTTGTTAAGTATCCCTCTGTATACGATGATTAAGTGAGGATTTCTGTTTGTAAGATATAAATTTAGTCCGGAACTTACTATTGAGCATTCAACATATAGTTCACATAAATATATACAATTTTAATCTATAAGACTTAGAAAATTTTACGTACAAAATAAAGAGCACTGGGGAAGTAAACGAAAAATTCAATAAGGTACAAATGTAATTTAAAAAACGTGCATAGCAATATAACTTATAGCTATAGAGCCGGCTTAGCAAAGAATGGTATTTGGAATAAAACTCATAGATCTATTGTGTTTCACATGCTAAAAGAATTTAAAGAATAAAAGTTAATTTACCCACAAACGCAATGCAACAAAACAAAAATATAATATTTTAAAGAAATCATCAATGGATAAAAACATTGATCTTTGTACTTCTTGAACTAAAGATAGAAACACATCGCCTGAATTTTCCCCAGTCATATTTTTTCTCCTTCTAACTCGGCTTTCAGTTAATATCGCCAACTCTCTATAAAAGCGTTCTGCATTACCGCATCTCTTTGTTCCATGAAATGGTTTGCATACATTTTTAAAAATAGATGGGTTTTAATAACTGAGGTACCTGAGTACAGCATCTGATCTCGTTTTACTCGGTACTTCTTCAGATGTCAATTTTACCAAGACGTTTGAAATTTTAAAGTATGTCTTTTAAAAAAAAATATATATATATGCTATTGTGGTGCTATTAACAGAGAGATTTGAACACTTTCAAGTTCTTGCTATGAACCTTGATAATTTCCCATGTATTTAGACGAATTTTGATGTTTTACACATTAATTTAAATGGCTAGGCGTAACATTTTTAATGTTAAACCGTATTTTTTAAAATAAAATCCAAGTTATGCGTGACATTTAAATGCAATGAAAATAAATTTAATTTAATTTAATTTTTAATAAGTTACCTTACAATAATTTTCTTAAAACTGAAATAGTAATATAAATTATAAATTGCTACTTGCAAATTAAACACAATATCTTAACCACCATGCCATATTATAGGTACGTGTATGCTATACAAGAAATAAGGAAGAAAACCCTTTTTGTTTATATCAGCTCGTATAAATAAATCTAATACTACGAGGGAAAAGCATGTAAGGAACAAAAATATAAATTATTAACGAAGTGGTTATACGGAGATACCTCAGTGCGTGCGCCAAGTTCGGTGCGGTGCGGGTGTGTACACCACTACATATGTCTAAATATAGATTGCTTCTTGAATGCTCTAGTTTCTTTTGAAGCATATAGACAGTCTATACATACGTACATAAAAATATAGATACATTGTCAACATCTGATGTGCATTACAATTCATTTGCTCTTAATCACTGCACCACAACGCACCGATACAAATATATTTTTATCTATTGCGTAGTTGTTGAGGAAATTTAGGTGGGAAGATAAGAATTTTTAATTTCTTTTAAAGTCCTTACAAATTCAACTTACAATACTATTAATATTATTATTAATTTGTTACTAAAATAATTCTCTAGAATAATATAAATTTTAATTTACAAAAATTTATTACTTCAAATAAAAAAATACATTTTCAATATTACGTTTATTTATACCTACAGGAACTATTCAATTAGTTTAGGATTTATCTTCATGTATTTTATTTTTCATCTTAACGCTTTCCACATGTATCTAGATAAATAATATTTGTTTATTCAAGTTGTACGCCACTTGATTTCGATCCTTATAATTAAGGAGACAATGACGATTAAGTATAAAGATTTCCCAACACTAAATAAATAAGATCTACATGATATTTTTCGTTTTCTTAAGTTTTAAATGATTAGTAACTTAAACGTAGAGAAAAAAAATCACTGAGACAATCATTGGAAATTTATATCATTTTAGAAATTATTGATAAAAATAAGGCCCAACATTGGACACCTTTTATTTTCAAGCAACATTTTAAAAACAATTCACAGTTCCATCCAGTGGCGTAGCTGGGGGGGGGGGTCGGAGGGGGCGGTCCGCCCCGGGCGGCACTCATTCACAGGGCGGCTTTTGTGGGCATTTAAAAATTAAAGCCATTTTCGAAAACCGCCATTTCTCTTTTGAAGGGAGAAAACCAAAATAAAACAAACATATTCTTCTTAATTTTGAGTCTTAATTAACGGATTCGTGCAACTTTATTTTGTTTTATTACATAGTGGTTGTTATAACCAATGCTGTTACAGAGAGTTGGAGATATCAACTGAACACCGAGTTATAAGGACAAAATTATGAGTGGCGAAAATTCAGTAGACGTGGTTCTATCTTTAGAGCAAGAAGTACAGCGAGAAATGTTTTTATGCGTTGATTCTAGATGCAATTATAAAAGAAAATAAAAAGGACGCGCTTAGAAGTTACATGTCCTTGCAAGGAAATTTTCTTGTATAATACCATCTAACATACTAAATGAAGAATGTGAATATCAAACATTTTTCTAAATTTACAGTGATATAGAATTGTTTGATATTGAAGAGAAAGGATCCAGATTTTTATGGCGTTACACAGGGCGGTCTTAGCAATTTCGGGGCCCTATGCAGCTTAGTATGCGAAAGGATTGCGCGGGGCCCTGTTTGGGTAAGGATAAGGTATTAATAAGGATAATAAGTGAAAATTAAAGCAGGTTAAAAGACAGGTGGGACCAATGAAAGCGCGGGACCAACTCCGACTGCATAGTAGCCTAATCCAGCTCCGGCTGTACCAACACTACAAGAAGGGGCATTATGTTTAAAAAACGGGGGGGGGGGGGGGGAATCCACCTTGATCTATTAAAATATATTCAACTGTATAGATTGGAAAATTCTTAACTCAACATTATAATTTGCTTTTAAAAAAAAATTCAACAATTGCAATCATTGTATCTAGTTGTGAAAGGAGCTACTCCAAACTGAAGTTTAAAAAAATATATAGATCTATTCATTCCACAGTAAGTGATTTTAAACAACAAAATCTTGCAATATTGTCGATAGTACAAGTTATTACGAATTATTTAGATTTTGATAACTTAATACACTATTTTTCTACTATGAAAGTTAGGTAAGTAAGTAAATTTATAAGTAATGAAAAATGTGCTAACATACTAATGTATACAATGTCTTTTTTATATAAAAAACATATATTTATAAATAAAAAATAAAAGAATTTAAATTGTAAATGTTTGGGGGGATAATTTGGAACATGTTTTGTCTCATTTGAGGGGTGGGGGGTGTCAGGGTATGAGAATCACTGTCAATGAATGGTTCTGAGTTGTTGCTGAGTTGTCAATGAGTGTTGTGAGTTGTGGTGAGAATGTTATGAACTCTATTCAGTTGACGGACTTTGGAATTTCAGGCAATGACTTGAGAGTGCTCGCAAGGGCTATATATAGTGTGGGTCTGTGTAGTGTGAGAGACGAGTGGAGAAAAGATAGGAGAGACTAGTAACGTCAGAGTGTGGACGTTCGGCCAGGGCTGTGTGGGTTGACAGATTGTGTTATCGAGGTTGCTCGAGCACTGTGAAGGCTGTGGGCCTGTATGCCTATGCTGTGATGTCTCAAACACTGTAAAGACTGTGAGCCTGTATGGCTATGCTGTGATGTCTCGAACACTGTGAAGACTGTGATCCTGTATGCCTATGCTGTGATGTCTCGATTGCTGTATGAAGGATTTACACGTGTATTTATAGTTCAATAAAGAACACCTTCTATTCGACAAGAGTCTGTATTTATTAAGATTGTATCCAGAACCCAGTACCAACGACCACAATAACAATCTTGTGGCCTTCAAAACAATTATCTTGTATTTTTATAAATGTGTATTTACAGGTAAATCGTCTCATAAGAGACCCCTTTTATTACTGCTTACATAAATAAGACATTCTATGGTAAAATTCTCCCCCACCTCTTACAATGTACATCTTTTCAATTTCAATTATTTATTCATGTCTTTTAATTTATAAAAGCCATCACATGATTGACCTAAGGGGCCGTCCATAAATGACGTCATGTGATTTTGGTTGATTTTTTTTACCCACTGCTCCCTCGTCACACGGGCTTATGAAACGAAAACTTAGACACCTTCCTCAATGTGACGTCAAAAAGACCCCCCTCCCTGCATGAAAGCCGTATTTTCTTTTTGAAAATGAGAACGATAAAATACTTTTTTGGGTCATTTAAATATGTTTTTTTAGTGTAAATATGCACTCTAATATCGTAATACGCGTGAAACCACGTAAAACGTCATTAAATAAAGTATTTGTGATTATATATTAAAGTGGAAATTTTATTTAAAGTTGCGCATTTTGAATGACGTCACATGTGTGACTCCACTCTTCCCCTTCCCCGGTGCTTGACGTCATTTATGGGTGGCCCCCTAAAAGGGCGGCATATTGGAGTCCGCCCCGGGCGGCAAAAGCTCTACTAGCTACGCCACTGGTTCCATCCCTTTACCGTCTGACGGTGCAGTAAATTAGTTACCTCCCACGACCATCAAGACCAGTCAAGACAAGTGTTTATTCTTTCCAAATTTGTTGGATGACATATAGCATATAACTAACCGAATTCATGCCAAATGCTTTAGGGATGTATACCATGTGGGTGCTCATGTCGCTACCACTTCTGTACAGGGAAAATAGTGCACCGGTCCCTGGTACGATGGAAAAACTCCTGCCGGTTCATTATGCTAAAAAGTTTGAGAAGCTCTGGCTTTAAAAAAAATAAAACAGTTTACACCAGTACTCAGGGGCGGATTAAGGTTGCACGGGGCCTCTAGCAGCAAATCCACCAGCAATTCCATCCACCCTTATTTTTACAATATAATAAGCTTGGGGCCCTTAAATTATTGGGGGACCCTGGCTTCAGCCCAATAAGCCCACCCCCCTTTAATCCACCACTGCCAGAACTACACCTAATTAGAACCTGAAAAAGTTATAAAATTAATTTTAAATATACTTTAAGATGTCTGTTTTTATTATTATTTTCTTAAAAACAAGAAACCTGTGCATAAGATTAACAACCTAAGACGTAAGCGAAATCCCGACAAAACCGGTAGCAGACGACAGTAGTTCATGCGAACCGATTCTGTGATTAGACTTTAACGGGGAGGAATCAATTGGAGATGGCCTTGGCCACCCCATGCCTAGACAATATTTATATATAAAAACTAGAGCTGGTACTGATTTTAAAAAATTCGATTAATCGGGAAAATATTTTATTGATTAATTTCGATTATTTATATTTTTATAACGCTTATATAGATCCGTTTAGTTTCGATTTCATTATTTCATGAAATCGGTTACAGGACCATCCATAAAGTATGTCACGCTCCAGAAGGGGGGGTGTAAGAAAGTGTGACAGGGGGTATAAGGCAATGTGTGACGTCACGGTATTTTATATTAAAATTTAATTATTTTATTTATAAAAAACAATATTTTTGTTCGAAAGTGTGACGTACTTTAGGGAGATCTGGGGGAGGGGGGTTAAAATGGTCAAAAATAGTGTTACGAACTTCATGGGCGACCCCCTAAGTCGCAGTAATTCCATGGCTCCCAAATTTTTGACGTAAACAGCTAATTTGCCCTGCTTTACAAGAAATAATGAAGAAAACCCCCTTTTGTTAACGCATGCAGGTAAGTTTTTAAAAAAAATTAAATTATAAAAAAAGAATTAGAATTATTTTCTTAAATTTTAATAGAATTTTATTCGTTCAAATTAATTTTAATAGATTAAAAAAAATAACTATTAATCGATTAATTTATCATTAATTTCCGTAGCCCAAATAAAAACTCTTTGTTTCCTAATTGTCTAATTAAAGAACTTTTATCACGTGAAACCCGTCAGCATGTCAAGATTTAAGCCCTACAACATTTAAAGACTTGAATTACATTTGATTTTTTTGTAAGCGCCGCCTCCCGTGGTGAGATTTATCTCAGTGACCATCAATGATGACCTTTTAATTGTGTCTGGGTCATTGTGACCTGTGGCCAGAACGTCACACCATAGACCGCGTTGTCCTCAGCAGATGTAAGTGACGTCACGTCGTCTTCGCGGCGTCTCTATCGCGCCACTATTTAATATTTTCTTATGTAAATGCTGTTATACTTCAAAAAATTCAATGACTTTTTTTTCAAAATATTACAGAAAAAAAAGGGGGGGGGGGGAAGTAATCATTCTCCATATCAGTGCCTCTCAAAGTCCGCAAACTGGTACCGGTCCACGGGCCATCCGATGCCGGTCCGCAGAAAATACCAAGAAAGGATATTTTGCTACCACGTCAGTATAATGAAAATAGTTCACCGGTCCATGGTGCAAAAGAAAAAAATTCCTGCTGGTCCGCAATATTAAAACGTTTTAGAGGCACTGCTCTATATATTATATATTATAATGTTATACATTAGGTCAATACATTGACCTAACTTCGGCGTAAACCTTTATGCTGTCTCCGCCTTTCTGTCTGCTATAATTTTTATGTTACGCAGTTTGATGCACTAGATCAATGCTTCTCAAAGTGGTGGTCCGCGGACAGGTTCCGGTCTGTGGACCATCAGCCGCCGGTCCGCGTAAGTTATCAAGAAATGAAAAATAAATCTAATTTTAATCCTCAAGTTTTCCTTAAGTTTGAGAACCTATAAGAGAATTTATCAAATTGTCAAAGCGCTTGAGATCATACCGCCGCCTCTCTTGTCAGTCAATTTGGCAATTCTGATGGCATATGTGCGATATCAATGTAAGGATGACTTGAAGGAAGAGTATTTCTTTTCTACTTCATTACCAACAAATACAACTAGTTCTGAAATATTCAAGGCTTTTACGATTACACTGTTGGATAAATTCAGATGATAATATAAATATTTTTTTGGTGTGTTCGGATGGCGCTGCGGCCTTGACAGGGCGATGTTTCGGAGTTGTAAACAAGATTAATGAAATAACATCAGAATACAAGTAAACCCACTATTCACCGTGAAAGTTAAGCCACCAAGCAAATGTCAACAGAACTAAACAATGTGCTCAGTGAAGTTTTAGAAAGTTGTGAACCATATCAAGAAAAAACTTTAAGTTCTAGGTTATTTGTTGAATTACGTGACGGAATGAGTGCGGAACACAAACATCACTTAATGCATGCATTCTGATGTGCGTTGGTTTTCTCGAAGCAAATTATTCTCATGAGTTTTTGAACTGTGAAGAGAGCTCGACCAGTTTCTAAAGTAGAAAAAAAAACAACAGACTTGTGTCAATTATTTTGAATTGCCGTCGTTTCGGTGGCATGGTGTACCTCTTCTCCAACAGCCGTCTCGACCGGGCCATAAATGTGCATCACGTCAAAAATATTATTCATTGTATTTTATGATAAATAGCATGTAAAAAAAAGTTTTTCACTGTAAATCCCAACGCGTACCGCTCAAAATAAAGTATTGGAAAAAAATTACTGCTCAACCAAAAAAAAAAAATCTAACTCGCTTTGAACGTCCGCGTAAACTTGTTCAACATATAAATGAGTTGTTTTTTTCTTGATTGACTGTGGGAGTCTGTAGGAGTTTCAGGGATCAATCGCTATCGATGAACCGGACAGAAAATTGCCTTTTATTATATAGGACTAACTGAATATGAAATTTAAAATTTTAAAATCTTCATGGTAAAAATGAAAGAATATTTACAAAATAGAAATTAAATTGAGTGTCAATCAGATTGTTAACTCTAACCAGCACATTTCAGACAGATTTATTTACGGTCTGAACTTCTAATTTTCTCAAGAGACAAATTTGGCTCGAACTGAACTTATGTATGTTTGAAAAAAAAATGGTTTTTACCAGGAGGTATTCGTGAGCCAGACAAGACGCCGCAAAGCGACGAACATGTCGCCAAAAAGTCTTCGTCAGTGAACAGACAACAACGAAAAGAACGAAGTACGCAAATTAAAATAAAACAAAATTAAGCTACAGTCATGTTTAGTCCAAAAAGACAGCCATAAAGAGCCTTATCTTCTCAGGCTCATGCTTACCTTTTCCATAATCCTTTGTTTTTCTACCCAGCCTGATAATAGTTCCATCCAACTTATCATTGTCTAGTGACATGGTGCATATAAGGCCACAGGAGCTTGAGATGGTCCATAAAAACAAATAATTTGGAAGGGGAAAAAAAATTAGGAGATAGGGAGAATAAAATAAAGAATTTAGGGATCATTGGGTGAACTAATAGTCTAATTACATGTCACGGTAGTGTTACTTAGTTTGCTCAGCCGCTATCCATGCGTATATGACAAATTAAAGTTTTGAAAATGATTGAGATACAACATAACTTGACTCAGAGACACGTGACTTGAAGTATGAATGAAACGAAATAATACGATCTTTTATTAATATATCGTCTCTTAATTGTGATTCGTGATTCTTTTCTTTTAAAATTTTAATTTCAAAATTTGTAGTTTTAGTGAACGGCTGAGAAAAAAAATTAAATTGAATGTCAAAAATGAAAAGTAATTAGATTTTGCATGTCTACATTTTTTTCAATTTGGTCGAATTATTATTAGTTCAATGTGTAGTAAACGCATTATCAACAACATAACAAAACCAGATGTCTAATCTTCCCAATCTTTTATTCCAGCCGGGCCATCTTAAAAAATCCAGACCTCCTGCCGGAGACTCCCTTGTGGAACCTTGTCTACAACGACTTCTGGGGGACGCCGCTGACCCATAGCGGTTCTCACAAGTCGTACCGGCCGCTATGCGTCCTCACTTTCAGGCTCAACTACCTGCTGGGGGCGCTCAACCCCTGGGGCTACCATCTGGGCAACGTGATCTGCCACGCCCTGACGACCCTGGTCTACACGCTGTTGGCCCGGGTCCTCTTGCGCACGCACCTGGCCACCGCATCCGCCGGACTTGTGTTCGCCTCCCACCCGATCCACACCGAGGCGGTGGCGGGTCTGGTGGGCCGGGCGGACCTCATGGCCTGCATGTTCTTCCTCCTGGCCCTGATGGCGTACATGCGCTACGTGGAGCGGAGGTCGTCTGACCGCCCGGGGTCCAGGTGGCTGCCCGCTGTCCTCGTGCTGCTGCTGACCGCCGCGGCAATGCTGACCAAGGAGCAGGCCATCACCGTGCTGGCTGTCTGCTGGACGTACGACCTGTTCGTGGCTCACAGGGCGACCCTGAGGGATGTGGTCAGTTTGGGGATTTTTACACAGGTGAGTACCGTGGACATCTTCTTAAAGTTGATTTCCTATTTTGCCCTCCCCCCCCACACACACATTCACATTTTTCCCCACATAATAATATATTACATTTTTTCCCCCTTATTTTGTGTTTTTTTTTTTTAAAGTTTCAATTAAATACAAAATATAATATGAAAAACAATAAAATAAAGATTTATCACTGTTAAGAAGGCCTGAAACGGTTTTCCATACCTTCTTTCAAGTGACATAGGCGCACTTAGTTGATAAATCATGTATCGTATGGTTTGCCATTTTTTAAACGTTATAAAAATGGTGTAATATAATAAGGTTTACATAACGGTGTTGGAAGAAGCTTTTGAGAAAGACTTGAGAGGTTTTAAACTATATTCAAGTTGTCGTGGACATTTGTCATTACCACCCTCCCATACAAACAATAACTCATCAACATACATAATTTGCTATCTATAATGTTCGTCCCGTCCGTTCGTAAAGCTACTAATTTTAGAAAGCAGCGCACCAAATTACTGCACCAAAAATAACTCTTTTCGAACGTCCACATAAAATTGTTACCGCAAATTTTACATAAATGAATAAAATAAAAATACATGTATATGAAAGTTCTGTCTATTAGATTATCTTTTAATTCTGATGTGCATTTTTTCAAAATTACTAGATTCAGCAGAAATATATTTATTTGGAATTGGAAAACTTCTGTCATTTTTGACTTGTGATACACTATACACTAATTGTAATTATAAAGTAAGTTTAAAATAATGTTTGAAATTATTGGATTTGCCCAAATCAATTATTAATTATTATTATTATTATCATTAAACTATTTAAAATCATTATTATTAATATTATCATGCCATAATGATAATGTTATCTAAAATCAATGACTAAAAATTATATTCCACAGTCGATTATCAAGCTGTTAATATTTAGCATGTCCAGGCGGTACATCACTCAGTATATAACTTGATATTATTAACAATATGTTCTTATGAAACCCACGTTGCATAGCTCAGTATTCTTTGTTAAAATCTTGTATATATTAAATTATATTATTATTATTATCATGCAGTCAGTTAAAATATACGAAGTTTATATTGTTTATTTATCAGCTATATTGAAATTTCCACGTATACCGTTGAGAAGTAATTTCAATATAGCTGATAAATAAACTATATAAACTTCGTATATTTTAACTGACTGCATGATAATATAATTTAATATATACAAGATTTTCCACGTTTACCGTTGAGAAGTAAATATAAGTATGCAAATTTCGAGCTTGATTTTGGTGTCATGCTTCAACCCATTTGAAATTTTTCTTTTATACAATTTAATAGAGGTCCACCTGAGACACAAACAGCTGACCAGTGAACATTTCATTCTTAAAAGCAACAACTTAATTTATTTTATTCACACGAAAGTGTAAACTTTCACATTTTCGCAAACTAGATTTGACCTTTCAAATTCATCACACCTACATCATTTCTAACGTACTAAAACTGAATGTGTTTGAAGTAGCACGGACTTAAAATTAAAAATTTCATACGACACTAAATTTATCACACCTCCGAAGTTCCGCTTCTTACCTTTCCACACCTCTCCATTAAGCGCCTGGTACCGCCAGTGAAAAAATATTTGTCTTATGGTGAAGATAGAACTCACCAAACCCTGCTGTCAGCGGTACTACTGTATTTAGAGTTACTGACTATTCCAAAATTAACCCACCCCCCAGGAACCACACAAAGGTCCGATTGTGGACCCAAGGCGGACTTATTTTAACGACTGGTGGACTGGTGGGCCATTGTTTAATAAGTAGATTATACCCTCACCCCAATCTTTTTTCCGGCCACCGGATTTGGGTATTTACATTATAATTCAGGATCATAACACACACCAAAGAAATTTCCCTTGTAAATGAGACCTGAGAGGGTTGTACTGATTCATTTTGCTACGTGTATACACAGAATTAACCTTTTAAAAAGCCTATTTTTATTTAGTTATTAATAAAAGGCTGTTCGTTGTATATCTCTGCAGTATTGATGACATGGTAAGTTTAGAAGGGTGCGGTGCCGCCGTTGGAGATTTCAAATTCGTTGGTTTGTACATATTCTGAATTGAGCCCCCCCTCCAACCCTTTGCATGGGGATCGGGGTTTCAGCCAGGTCATGAGGTTAAAACGGACCCCCATGGTTGTAACACCTCTGGGGATATGTCGAAACAAGAAGTTCAGACTTGAGCTGTGTTTTTTCTTCTCTTTCTCACCTGACACCAAGGTCGCTTCATTCGTCTCCACTAAGGGGCGAGAGACACAGGGCAGTAAATTAACACATTAAAACAAAAAACACATCATTAAACTCGGGGCTTATATCACAAGCTCTTAAAAGTCGTACATTCCGGCGTGAAGGGAGCACGCATGAACCTTCACATAAATAAAGCTCTAGAGCTGTCTGCTTATCTCACAGTCTTAGAAGATACATCTTTTTAAAAATATTTTATGAGAAATTCGTAATCGACAATGGCCATTTAAGACGGGGTTGGGGGCGGAGGAGAATAGAAAGAAGAGTGGACTAAGTGGGGAAAAATTGGTGTTGGGCTGTTGACTGATCTATGGCTTCATCCAGGTTGTCCTTATCTAATATTTGGTCTGCCCCCGTGCCAGACATTTGCACCCCTAACATAGACCCACGCTGATACATGTATCTACATCATTGCAGGAAAATAAAAATAAAAATAGTGCTAATAAATTAAACAAAACTAATTGGGACTTATAACAGACTGATGGTTGTGTTAATAAGGAAAATGGTTAATGAATTATTTCCTGCACTATCAACTAAACACCCAAGTTATTTTTTGTATAAATTGAATAAACAGACACCCACACAACTCTGTAAATACAAATTACATTAAATGTTTTAAATAACAACCTTGAAGCTCTTGTATTAAAAAAAAAATTGGCCCTTATTATTTCAAAAGAATCGAGTGGGAAAATTTTAATTTATTGATATGTTCTTTCTAATGATAGTAGAATAAATATACAA
Source organism: Radix auricularia (assembly GCA_002072015.1). Taxonomy (NCBI): domain Eukaryota; kingdom Metazoa; phylum Mollusca; class Gastropoda; family Lymnaeidae; genus Radix; species Radix auricularia. The sequence continues at coordinate 372,150 of MUZC01000097.1, read as the reverse complement.
TTTAAAAAAATAAAAACAAGTGCTGGGCAGGATAATTAGAAATAATGCATGCCAATTGATAGAATGAACAGAGGAGCCAATTGGATGCTCCACCAAACCCTAGAGGAAAATGGTTCATGGGCAGAACTAGGTTTGGATAAATGATGTAGAGAAAGATCTACAGCAACTGGGGTCTCCAATTTTTTAGAAGAACGTCATTGGTCAGGTCTGAGGGGAGGGAAGTAGTGAGGCAGATCAAAGCCCTGCATGTGCTTTAGCGCCACAGGGATGGAAGGATGGATATGTTCCTCTAACGTGTTGGTTAACTTGCTACGAGAGTTTAAATGTAAACGCTTACTTGTTGATACTAAGCGGCGTTCCCAAAGAAGATGACTTAAAGAAACGTCAATTTAATTTTTCCCCTCCCACATTGCCATAGTGAGAGCTACAATGATTACAACAATGATAATGATACCTGACTTAACTGTGTGTTCATGGCGAATGTCTCGTACTTCTCAGAAATGGAATGTTCATATTTGAAACACACCACCATTCAATTCATAATGATTTTAAAATACTTCGGCATAATTTTTTTAGCGTGTCAGTGAACGCGACAGTAACTTTGAATTTTGTTTTTGTAAAAATTGACCCCCCCCCCTCCTCCACTCTTTTTCTAGCTTCACTTTTTTTTATTACTATGATTTATTTTAAACTAATCCCAACATAAATATGAGCAATATGAACTTTAAATTTAGTTTCTAGAAAAATCGACACCCTTCCCACAACTCTATTTGTTATTATTATTTATTTATTATTATTATTACAGAGTGAGTTCCGAAACGCATTAGAGGGTCTGACCTTCCTGGCGGGCTGCGGTTCGAGTTTGATTGGTTTTAGGATCTACTTCATGGGCAACAAGCCACCGGAGTTCGCGCCGTCCGACAACCCAGCCTCCGACTCTGACAGCTTCATCACCCGGATGCTGACCTACAATTATCTCCCTTCGCTCAATTTTTGGATGCTGCTTTGCCCGAAGGTGTTGAGTTTTGACTGGTCAATGGAGGCCATCCCTCTAGTGGAGAACTTCGGCGACACGCGCAACCTTTGCACTCTTCTATTCTATGCCTCATTGGTCTATGCAGTCTTTCGTATTTCAAAATTGACTGACCAGCGACATGTCCTAAACGAATCTCCTAGGGCCATGCCTCAGAAATGGAAAACGAATTCTATGACACATACCAGGCCTAACTTGAACAATAATGGCCCCACGGGATTAAATCACAGCTCGCATACCAACGGGTTAAAAAAATCCAGTGGAGATTCTCTCAGCGCAACAGCATCGAGCTCCGTTTGTGACAACCAAGTCAACGCTTCAAACTATTTGTCCTGCCTGGTAACTCTTCCTATACGTCATGTTGACGTGATCGTAATCTCTCTGGCTGTCATAGTGTTTCCTTTTATCCCAGCGTCCAATTTATTCTTTTATGTGGGATTCGTCGTGGCGGAGCGCATTTTGTACATCCCCAGCATGGGATTCTGCCTCTTGGTGGGCCTTGGGGTACAGACGCTGTACACGCGTTATAATGCCAGCAGGAAGGTCTTACTTGCCAGTTTGGCGATGTTGATTGTCGCTTTCAGTGTAAAAATCGTGTTGCGGAATCGTGACTGGCAGACTGAGGAACGTCTCTACAGTGCGGGAATTTCAGTAAACCCAGCTAAAGGTACATGAAATAATCTAGTTTATTGTTACAGGAAAACAAAATAAAGCTTCAACCTTTTACTTATTAGAGAAATAGCCCATGGGGAGTAATCCTACATTTAACCTTCATTTTTAACTAGAACAGACCGAGTTACCCCCCTTAACCGTTTAACGAAACTTCACCAAACTTCATTTTCATTTTCTAACATTTTGTTAATTTAAAGATTGATCACTCAAAAATAATTTTAACATATTCTATGACAAAGAGAATATGTAAACTTTAAAATTTATGAAATACACATTTGTTATTTAGCTTGGGGGAACCTGGCCAACATCTTTAATGACAAGCATGAAAAAGAAAAGGCTGAGGAAGCTTACAAAAATGCTCTGAAGTACAGACCTAACATGGCAGACGTGCACTATAATTTGTGAGTTGCTAATAGTGATTTATCGAAGCTTGAACATTTACTGTTACAAAGTAACAAATTATTGCATCTCGTGTCCTGTAGCACATTACATTTTTAAAATTAAAGACAACTACCGAATGGGGAAATCTAAATCTTTAATCATAAGGAAAAGATACCTGGAGACTTTGAACAACATTTTATAAAGATATGAATCGTAGATTTAATTTGTGTAAAGATTACAAGGAACTTAACAGTTATTTATTTAAAAAAAAATTAAATTGCATCATGGTTTAGATTAAATGACAGTGTTAGGACATATCACTTACTAGACATAATGTGCCAAAGACTTGCAGTGGCAATATATGAAATTCCAATCTTTATGTTAATTTGATTAGGATGCCACACACTTCATGTAAAACTGTTAGAATATCAATTTTTAAAAACTATGAATGCAGCCATTTTTATGGATATCTAGAATTTAGAGAATAACTATTTATGTCATAATCATCTGTTATCGAAGTTAAAATCATAATTTAGTCAGTCATAATTATTCTTAAACAAAGCTGGTATTCCTTATCTCTACTTAAAGAAAGGACTAACCAATTTATCTCAGTTCAGTAATCCCAAATTTCCCCCATGTACCCTGATAATATAAATAATGTTGAGTTAAGCTTGATAGGCAGTTTTTAGCAAAGAAATAAAGCATTTCAGCTCTAGGATAGAACCAAAATATGTATATTAGAAACTTTGATTTTATGGAACACAAAAAAAATAAAAAAATTCACTCATAAATTTTTTAAAGGATGAATTTGCATGACAGTTGCAAGACCTTGGGATTATGCTAAAAGTAGAGAGAAAAAAACACATTCCCAACCAATTTTGAATACTAGGGTGTGCATCTGTTTACTATTGAAAGATTTTGTTTGCTACTAATGTTAAATTTTGTCCATAAAATTATAAATATTTTTCTTCACAACAGAGGAATTCTCTTACAGAACCAAAACCGTTTAAATGAGGCAGTTGAGAGTTACAAGAAAGCAATACAATTTAGACCCAAGTTGTCAGGTGAAAAACTTAGATTTATTTTAGCTTTAAAAAAAATAAATTGTAGTGTGCTCAAAGCATACATAATTTTTTCTATATCTGAAAATTATTTATAACAGCTTGCTTTAAGTTTTTGTAAAACAAATAACTTATCTTTTCCAGTGGCACATCTTAATTTGGGTATTATCACAGCACACATGGGAGATATTGAGTTGGCTAAGAAGGTATGCAATTTATTTTTCAGACCATCTTTATTTAATAACACTTTCATTTTGTTTTTATGCTATTCATTTATTTAGATTTTTAAAAAAATTCATTATGTAATTAATTTAGAAAACTGTTATTTTTAGGATAAACAATTATATATATTTGTCTATATCAATCTGATGCAGATTGCCATTTTATTAAATTGCTTTGATTATTTGCTTGATTGGTTGAGGAGAATTCTTGCATCTTTTACTTTGACTCCTTTCATGGTGTCCAAAGAAACTGAAATTATGTCTACATGCTCATACTTTGATGACAATACAACTCTTCATGTTCAGAAGGACACCAGCAAGTGACCTTCACTTTATGTTGATCTATTGATTTGACTAACTTTCTATCCATTGGGCTCAAACTTATAGTCTTAAATTGAAATATTAAAAAAAAAATATTTATTGAAATATGTCCAGCATTCAACCTTAAATGACATCTATTTAGGTCTTATTTAAATGCCTTGCTGGTGTTCAACTCTGCCCAATCCCATGATAATTAAGCTGTTCAGTGAGGCATCTATGGCCTCTGCTGTGCCTACACTTTGGTGACCTCTTTTTGGATCTGAGTTACAATCCTTTCCAGATCTGTGATTGTGCTGAAATTATTTTTTATACTTAGATTACTCAGGCACACCGACCCTGCTAAAAACACTTTTTTTTACTTTGATTAACATCTTTTAATTTCTAATAAATGATAATGTAATTGGCTTTAAACTTTAAACTACAGCACAGCATTTCCATACCACTGTTACTCATTAAAGATTACACTAACCAAGACTAACAATTTTCTTTTACAACACAAATTTATGTACCATACTGCCTTTCATTAATGTTGTAAATTAAAAAACATTTTGCAAAGAACATTGAGTGCAAGGATACCACACACGTGTGCTATAAATGTAAAAACCTAAAAAATGTAAAAAGGAAAATTAAATGGAAAAATCATTATAATTTTTTATAAAAATGTCTTTTTGAAAGTTCATTTTACACTTTTCCATGAAATTTTTCTTTTATTTCTTTTATAAGATTTACAGTCATTGTGCTGACCTTGACACATCAGGACTCAAAGATCCACGACTCCATGATGGGACAAAGATCTCTTGTTTATTCAATCATGGCAGACTTCTGATGGATCAGGACAAACTTCAAGTACGTCTTACTTTTAGTCTTATACAATAAATAAATTATACATTTTTATTTTTAAAAACAACACAAAAAAACAAGAAACCTTTGGAATCATCCAGAAATATTTTTTATTTGTTTTGCACATATATTTTTTAACATGTATAATTAATTTATAATGCATACATTTTACATATGGAGTTATTATTATGACTAATAATAACAATTAAACAACATTAAATGAAATTTTCTTATCAAAACCATTACATTTTTTTTTATAAATAAGACCATGTATAGATTGTTACAGATTTTTATATACAACATTTATATACAGTGTATGTTATATACAACATTTTTAAAATAAGTGACTTATGGCAAACAATATATAATATAGTAATTTATGTATAACAAAGCTAAATTGGAAAAACATACTAATAGGCAGAAATTATGGAAAATGAAAAAGGCATCTTTATAAGTTGCCAACAGATCATCTCTCATGGTCTGTGGACGCAATTATCTTCTGCATAGAAGGAGCGTCTGTATATCTAAGATAAGATAAGATAATTATTTAAAACAACTAATCCTTGTTTGGATGGGAATCATAATGAACACAGTTAAGTTACTGCACTATTCAAAAACATTTATTTAAATTTTATATCCATTACATGACTGAGGAAAGCTTTTTGTCTTTTGTTTCTTTTTAACTCAAAAAATATTTTCACCAATAATGATAGTCACACTTCAAATAATAGTGTCTGACAGTTAATTTAGCACAAAAAAAGAAAGTGTGGGTAAAAATGTTAAAATACTAATTTGCTTTCTAAATCTCCACATTTCAAAAGGAATCTCTGGAAATGTTTAACACAGCCATAAGACGTCGCCCAGACCACTACCCACCTCAGAGCATTTACAACATGATTGGTAAAAACATTCAGTATTTAAAAATTAGTATTTTTATGAAAATATTATTAATTTAATGTTTGTATCATGTTGTGAATTATTATGAAAATTAGTCTAGGTCTTGTGATTCTATCCCAAATTTGTTACTTTTTTGAAAAATTTACTTCGGTTCCTTATTTTAATGGAGTTAATACAAACAATGATTATTTCTGAGCTTGAAAGCAATAATAAATGTATTAAATGAGTTAGATGGGCTAATCAGTGGGCTTTTTTTATCATATGAAAACAAAAATTATAATGAGTGTTTGATGTGATTATATCAAAAGCCTATAAGATTAACAATTATACTTGAAATTTAAGTTTAAAAAATGAAAGTAATTCCATCTATCACAGGGGAAGTTTATTATAAAATGCAAAGATTCAATGAAGCAGAGATGTGGTATAAAGAAGCCCTGATGGTAAAACCAGATCATCTACCTGCACACCTGACCATGTCCAAACTTATGCAGGCAAAGGTCACTGTAAATTTTTATTATGTATTTATTATTTATAAATTTTAACAAACATTAAAAGAATAAAAGGGAAAAATAATCTAATTTTGAAATAATTTAGTCACTCTTATAAAATTTATCTTTATTATTTAGTCTGTTCATAAAATAATATTAAGTGGCTGTAGCATTTTTTGAAAAAGGAACATTGAATTTTATGAACAGGGTCTGAATAAAGAAGCTGATTCCTGGTTAGATAAAGCAAAACGTCACCATCCATCAGATTTGACAATAGACTTTCATAGAGGTAGTGTGTCAAATTTTATTTATAAAGATTAGGTTGTAAAGGGTTCTTGTCTCTTAAACATACAACTAAATTGTTTATCAAAATGATACATACTTGGTACGCAGACATATTACAATTGTGTTATTTTCTGAAAAGGGAGATTAATTTTAATAATTCTTATTTTTATTCAGTATTGTTAACAGTGTACAGTTTTTGTTTGGTTGTTGATCAGTGAGTTTATATTTAAATGAATGTTTAAACTATTTGATTTTTGCTTCCTTGATTTTCTCTAACAAGTTTTTTTCTAATAGAAACACATTTCTCTTCTAACTCAGCTCAGCTGTATGCATCAATAAATCGCTTAAATGACAGCATTGCAATATTTGAGAGACTGCTGCCTGTTTTGAGTCATGATTTTGATACAGTCTACAACAGTGCTAATGCTTATAGGTATTGTTATTCTGTAATATTCAATTATTTTTTATTGTTTTCTAATTGAGAGATTTTATCCTATCAATCAGAAAAAGAAAACCATGTAACAGTTTTGTGTTGTTGTTATTTTAATTTTAAAGCTAATATAAAAAATTTACAAACAACTATATTATGTTTTCAATCAGTTAAACTTTTTATTTTGTTAGTAGATAAATTGTGTTTTTAATTTTATGAAACAGTAAACAATTTCCAAATAGAATATATTAACTTACAATGTTTAGTTTGGATGTAATACAGCCTTATATATAAGTTATGTTCCATAATATTGTTGAGGGAAAAAAGGTACAAATATATATGACTTGTTTCATTCCAGAGAAGCAGATATGAAGCAAAAGGCAGAAGAAATGTATTTATCAGCTGTTAAGTTAAAGCCTAATGTAAGCATTTTTTCCTTTGCTATTTTAAGTTATTTTTACAGATTTTAAAATTTTATTTTATCAAGTTTTAAAAAAAGCATTGTTTAATCTTTAATCATATTCTTTTAGCTAATTTTCAATTATGAAATATATTTTATTAATAAAATTTTAAGACACAATTATGCTCTGCCATCTTTGCTTTCACAAAAATAAAATAATTGAACTATATACTTTTACTGATAAAATGAAATCTAAGTGCTAAATATTTCAGTTTTTTAACATTCAGTTTATTTGAATGCAATCAATAAGAATGTAGCATAATGACAGCAATCATTTAAAATTCCTTTAGGAACCAGCAGCCTGGATGAATCTTGGTGCTATGTTGCATATCAATGCCAAATATACTCAAGCAGAGCAGGCATATCTAAAAGCACTTGAGCTGAAACCCAATGATAAAGTGACTTCAGAAAATCTGCTGCGATTGAGAAACCTTATGGGAAAGCATAGATGATAAAGTACTTTTTATAATTTTGTTACACTTGGATATGTAAATGTAGGTTTTGAATAAGTTTTCACTTTTTTAAAGTAAGATTGTTAAGTAATTTTCAGACTGAAAAAGAAATAGTTTATGTATGCAAAAACATTTTACTAAAATGTTATATATATATATGTGTGATGTTTGTCTGTTGATTATAAAATACATTCCACTATTGAACTTACATTTATATGCAGTAAATGAGAAAACTAACTTTGCACTTGGATAAAATTAACATGTATTTTGTTTTGCAACTTTATATTTTGCAGAGCTTTATTGTGATACTTGATGAATGGTCTCATGACAAATAATTTACATTTGTATTACATTCTGTAATTTATATTATATTAGGTGGTATATATAAATATATATAGGTACTATATATATAGTACATCGTTAAAATTAAAGTTGCAGCTTCCAAAATATTGAACGATTATTTTGTAGTGAAAATTAATTATAAAGTTTTATTATTAATACTAAATATTTATGTAATTACTTATGTAAAAAAACACTTTTTCTTAATTGTAATTAATTCAAAGTTATTAATGTGATGAGATTAGACACCCTACAGCAGTGTTTAAAAGTAAATTGACATTTGATTATGAATAAGAAATTAGAAGATGCAGCATTAAGTGTTCATTGAATATCACATCTAAAAATTTCTATTAATCATTCTACATTTTATATATTAATTTATATGCTTTTTTCTTACACTTGGATAACAGTTTATTATTAACTGTCTAAACCAAACTAAGAAAATAATAGCTATTTTAAAGAAATATCAATCTAAAACTATTTTTGTATATTATATATCTTTTTCAATTGTTTTTTAAAAATGTTTTTAAATTTTAGTGTGTTACAATTTGATTGTATACAATTATTTACACTGCAATAATGTATTTGGCTTCATGAGGTCCCAAAACTAAAATTAACATAATTCTGTGATCTTTTACATAAAATTTATTTATCTTTAATTAGGGCTTTTAATTAGGGCTGTTTATGATTTATTTCAATTTAATCGTTAACTTTTGAACAATTAATTAATGATTAGTCGTTAATTTTGATTAAAGCCAAAAATGAAAATTTATAATGTCATAAGTAGCACTTATTAAAAGTTCTTGTTGAAAATCTAAATAACACTGGAATGTCTCCTTTATATGTCATCTTTTAACCAACTACGCAAAAAGACAAATGTGTTGACATTATTTGGTTGAATTGACAATATAACCAGCCGTGCTGAACAATCATTCACGTGGAACTGAGGTAACTGGTATGCACAAAGCGGTCTTGGCAAGGAATGACATTATCGGATATCAATGTTCATTAAGTTTCCACCATTGTAGAGGGTTAATGGATTCAGGAACATTCCTCTTCATTTTTTAATGCAATAATTCATCAGAAGAGCTGTTGTCATTTTCTGTCTCTGAGTCAAACTCCATTACTGCCATTAGCTTAATACACTTTTCATTTGGTTTGATAAGGAGGCAAAGTTTTAGAACCATGGCAGGCAAACTTTATCAACATTTTGAACATTCCCGTCAGTCAATAGTTTAAAACCGAAATGTTCGTGTAATTGTCAGGAAATTTATTATTTATTAGCCGCTATTTCTATTTTGTTTAAAAACTTTTTGACATCCAATAATTTGTAAGCAATGGGTCAATTAATCCTTGAAAATAATTTAATTGTTAAAATTTTTAAAAGATTAATTATTCATTAATTTTCGCAGTCATATTTTAAATGTGTTGAAAGATTCCTCAAAATAGTGGGCCCTTTAAAAATTTACAAAGCTATTTACATGTAAAGAAAAAAGTTTTAAAAGTCTTTTTAAAAATGATAGCCATTATAAATGCTTAAAATTGTAGACAATGAGAGAGTCTGGAGTTTTATTGGTTTAAAAATACTCTTTTTATGCCTGTCAATATATTAAATATGCAAATAATGAATTTATTAAAAATTGTTTTTGAATGTGTAACCACTCCAGAAGTCAAAAACATTTTTATTTAGTTGTTTATATTGGTGGTAATTATAATAAACAACTATAAACTAAAGTTGCAGTGGTAAATTACAAAGGTGTCTTTCATTTCAAATGGATCATAAAATAACCTTTTTAATTTAATGACAGTAAATTAAACATTAATTAATTGGCAGTAAAAAATGGAAATAAAATATCAAGTGTTGGAAAGCAAAAATGAAAGATTGTTAAATAATATAGTTAAAGATAAATCCATAAACTACCGTTGGCCTTCAATTGTAATATATGATATGATAAACTTTACCAGGAAATTTCAATAGAATCATTTTTAGTTTTCTCACTGAAATGTTTTATTGCACTGATATTCTATAATCAATTAACTGTTAAAATCTTTCTATTTCTTCCGGTGGCCTATTACAAGTTTTGACAGAAAACAAAATATTTAATTAGGAAAGATTACACATTTCATCAATTTCTGAAAGTGTTTGTATGGCCTAACTCTGATAAATAAAGCCTTTAGGTATTTTAAAAAATATTAATTTTGGAAATGATTTCTGGATATTTAAAATTTTATTGAAATACAACGTCCAAAAATAAAGCTCAGTATTATATTTCAGCTCCTTAAATTGGCAGTTAGCTAGTTAATAACGAATTCAAATAGGTTTAAAATAAGTATTGAAGGAGACATCTTTTTTTGTAAGCTAATAGAAAAACTGAAGAATAAAAACATTAAAAAACAAATTTCATTGATTAGTTTCTCAATTTAATTTCCAAAGATCAATAGGCTGAACGATATGTTTTATTTAATAAAAGTAATTTTACTTTGCATTCTTGATTTATGTCCTGTTTACAACTTATTTAATTGGGAGAAATTCTGTGTACAAAAGTTTTTTTTTTTTTTTTTTTTTTTTTTTTGCAGCATTTTTGTTGTATAAAATCAATAATTTATGTGTTGTTTTATTTTATTTTAGAAAAGTTAATTGTTTTAAAAAAAAAAGAAAGAAATATTCTTTCTTATCATTTGTCTTACTTTGACCAGAGTAGATGAATTCTGGTTTTATTCAACTTTAATTCTTCATTGACACATATTTTTGCAATGCAATGATATCATATTGGGTTAAATTTAACAGTAATGACAAACCCACTATTTACAAGTGAGAAAAGAAATCAGTAATTTTATAAAATAAAATGTTTACTTTCTGGATAAGAATATATATAATATATTCTTTAGTTAACTATACTGCATTTCTGTTATTGAATTTATTATAATTGTGCAATTCTAAAACATATGCTTTGACTTTGTATCATGCTGCTTTGAACATCTTGTTTTAAATTAGGATATAATCACTAAGTTTTTACTGCCATTAGGGGTTTTGCCTGATACTACGTAAGAGTTATGGTACAAAGTTAATATTGTCTCTCATAGAAGAGGTCATCTTTTAATGCCATCAGATTGTATTAGTCGTTTTTTTTTACCCCTCTCCATTATCATAAACTGTAACATAAAGCTGTATATCATAATGATATAAAATCCCATCAAATCTTGTTTTATTGTGTGCCCCCCCCCCCACTAGTGTGAAGTCTTCTTGAATGTTAATTTCTTTAAAGAATATAGAAGAGTAAGAAAATCCGCCATTATAATTATATGTTTGATTCATCTGTTTATTTTTAAATTTTGAAAGATATTGTTTGCGTCAAGGTCTTCGCCACTTTAAGTCTTGCTCAAGATGTTGTATGCATTCCTTATTATTATTTGCTAAACCATGAACAATACATACTTTTTAAACCCATGAAATGGCTTACAGAATGATTATTTAAAATTGAAAAAAATCATTCATTGAGTTTTGATGTTGTTGAAGAGATGTTTTGAGCTTTGTTTCCAAAATGCCTATGAATATATCTAAGAATCATAGATAGTTTAGAAACCACCTTGTTTAATGTCAGAGGAATTTAACAAGCACCCAAGAAAATTAGTTAAATTATATAAAAGAAAGCAAAATGTCTTTGCTTAAAATGCCTTTTAATCCTGATGAAAATTAGTTTTTATTGAATGATTTATATTTTTCAACTTCATATGGACAAACTTTTAAATATTTAGGGGAAAATTGAAATAAAAAAGCATCTGAAATGATATTTTGATTTTTTAAATAAGTATTTTGGTTATTTAAGCTAAAATACAGAGCATAATTAACCAAATTTGCTTAATAGTTATTAAAATACATAATTTAAAAAAAAAAAAAAGAGCTGGAACAATCATAATATGCAGAATATTCATTATTGAGTTTTATTGACAAAAGTAATTCCACTAGTCAAAGTACTAAGCTTAGAAACACCAGAGGGTGATCAGACATTTACGCACAAGACAATAGCACACAAGTGTCAGGGAAACATTATAGAGTTATTGGGTTTTCCCTGACATGTCAATGTTGTTACTTGTGTTTGGTGCGGTGCGGAGCGCACGGTATAAATGAGTATGACGTAATAGTGTGAACGTGACATAGTGAGAAGGCAGTTGTGAGCAAGAGATAAAGGTCGGTTGGTATATGGAGGAACCTTCGACCTGCAGTACACAAGGGATACACGAGTTTTGGCGTTGCCCAGTGTTCGTCTGTTGGACTGAGAGTTGTTACATGTGATGTTAAGACGCATGGAGTTGTACTACGATTAATAAAGATTGCTGTTAGTACAAGGACTTTGTGTTTGGTCTGTGTGCGCAAGTTGGCTGTAAAGTAACGATCAGAACCCCTAGACAACGAATCCCAACCACAAGACAAATGCGCACAGACCAGTGGCGAAGCTGGGGGGGGGGTGGGGGAGGTACGCCCCTGGCGGCACACATTTAGAGGGCGGCATTTGCTGGAATTTAAAAAGAACAGCCCTTCCCGACATCCACCCTTTTTCTTTTGAAGGGGTAAAACCAAGGTGAAACAAAAATATTCGTAAAATTTAGTCCAAAATAATTGGGTCGCACAACTGTTGGTTTTCATAGTGGTTGTTATAACTAACGCAAACCTGTTCAAAAATTTAAGATCACGCAAAAAGATATCGAATTATTTTAAAAATTAAGTGGTATTTGTAAAAAATGACACTTTTAAATGAAACTAAACACAAAAACACATCACCGTTGGGCTGAATAATATGTGCTATTAAAGAAGGTAAAACAGTCAACAACCTTTGTACAATGGCCCATAATTTGGATATAAAATTGGAATAACTTTTTGTAACCAGTATTTGTGATATCCTTGTTCAAACATTGGTTTCAGTTCCTCATTTGCGGATAATTCAATAAGTTGCTCCTGTATTCGTATTGACTCATCTATGTCTGCGATCTGACATCCAAACAAAAGGGTTAAAAGCCCATCGGGAATATCCAAGTGAAGAATGTCTTCAAATCTTTTTCTCAGGTCTGCATGAAGAGCCGTTAAGTGTTGATAGCAGGCAAGCAAGTCCTCATCATTATTTTGCGATTTCAAAAGATTTTAAATCTGAGAACTTTATCCTCTTTCCAAATTTTATTTATGCAGAAAACGTTTTGCAACAAATGCAGATATTACGCTTTTAGCTTTAATTGAATTTAATTGGTCACCTTGTAGATTCAAATTAGTTTCGTTAAATTTGACAAACAAATCTGGCATATAGTGTATGTAGTTTATGTCATTTTTTTTGAGTTAACTAAATTTTGTCTCAAATCATTGTTTTTGCCTTCCAGGAATTTTAAGCACTGAATTAAAGAAAGCATAATTCTGATATAAACATGCACTTTTAGGTAACCAACGTACTTCTGCTTGAAGTAGTAAATGATTATAGTCTTCATCATTTTCCAAACACTGTTGAGCAAATAATCTCTCATTGAAGGCATTCCTTTTGATTTTATTAACTGCCCTAATGACATATTCTAGTGATTCAAGCCAAAGCTGAGTAAGATTATAGCATCTAAATTACCTCGATAAATGACAAAATGTACTAAACTTACATTTGGTATAGCTTGTTTTAAGTATGCCAGGGCCTCGGTATCTTCCTACCATTGCAGGAGTGCCGTCACTAGCAACAGAAATGATATTACTCAAGGGTATAGCTTTTTCATCGAAAAGTCTTTTTAATTCCATTAAATAAGTTTCATCTTCCGTATCTGTTTCCAAACATTTAGCAAACAACAGTTTTTGGCAAAAAGTTCCTTCTTTTACAAATTTTACATAAGCTAAAAGTAAAGCCTCTTTTCCTGGTAAAGTGGACTCGTCAAGCTGTAGAGAAAGTTCAGATGTTTTTAAGTACTCACATAATAAATTTTCAACACACTGAGTCATTTCGTTAATCCTTCTTTGGACTGAATTATAGCTCAGTGGAATTCTTTTTGTGATGTCGAAAGCTGGTTTGCGCAGTACTGCAGTGCTTATTACCTCACTTTAATTTAGATATTGTCCCCATGAAATGTTGAAGTGATGATGTTTTCAAATATGTTCTTGGACGCTTAAAAGAAAAAACGCTAAATCTCTATCTGTTTTTTCACCATGGATTTTTATCAAATGTGCTTTAAGCTTGGAAAGGTTTCATAGAATCATTCGACAATGTTTTTTAAAAATCTTTTTACAAAGAAGAAACATTTGTAAAATACTATTTCCTGGTAATGAAATAAAACCATAATTCAAAAATTAAACACTTCACTGACTACATTCTTTCTTGGGTTCAATCACCTTTTAAAAGGGCTCAAAAATATAAGAACAATTGCATATAAAATATATTTTTTGAAATGTTTAATTAACTATTAATTATTAACTTTTTCATTGGAAAGATGCAGTGAAATCCTTTAAAATGTTTTGGCTTGAGACAAACGGATTAAATTCGTTTTAATTTTTTAAAATAAAAAAAACAAACAAACACACACACACACACAAAAAAAAAAAAAAAAAAAACAAAACGTACGATCCCTTTCTGTGTGTCTTTTTTAAAATAAAAAAAAATTAACCCTGAAGTATTACTTTTTTGAAAATGTGAAACATATCGTTTTCAAAGGATATAAATTATATTCAAATATTTAATATACTTACTTACTTACAAATAACTTACATTCAAAAGTAAACTATCTGGATAACAATACAAAATTCAACTATATCAAAACTTCCAACTATCAATAGTAAACTTCTTTTAGTCTTTGAGTGGGAAAATGTGTTTATTCACTTGGTATCAGCATTATTACATAAATTCAGTGGCGGATTTAGCTTTGTCTGTGTGGGGGGTGGGCAAGATAATTTCAAGGGGCGCCGCCAAATTTAACTAATAACAGATCATTGGGTACATACTAGGGCTGTTAACGATTAATTAAAATTTAATTGTTAACTTTTGAAAAATGAACGATTAATTAATCGTTAATTTCGATTAAAGCCAAAAATTTTAATTTATGATGTCATAAGTAACATTTATTTAACGTTCTTGTTGAAAATCTAAATAATACTTGATTGTCTCCTTTAGATATCAACTTTTCACCAACTTACGCAAAAAGACAAGTGTGTTGACATTAATTGGTTCAGGTGATAGCGGGTCTAATTGACAATATAGCCAGCCGAACTGAACAATCATTCACATGGAACTGAGGTAACTGGCATGCACAAAACTGTCTTGGCCAGGAATGGCATTTTCGGATATCGGTGTCCATTAACTTTCCACCATTGTACAGGATAAATGGATTCAAGAACTTTCATCTCCATTTTGTAACGCAGTAATTCATCAGAAGACCTGTCGTCATTTCTGTCTCTGAGTCAAACTCCATTACTGCCATTAACTTAATATGCTTTTCATTTGGATTGATAAGTAGGCTAACTTATCAACATTTTGAACATTCCCGTCAGTCAATATTTTAAAACGAAAATGTTCGTGTAATCTTCAGGAAATTTATTATTTATCAGCCGCTATTTTTTAAAATTTTATTTTTATTTTATTTTATTTATTTATTTTATTAGTATTTGTAAGTGATGAGTTGATAGTCGTTAAAAATGATTTAATCGTTAAATTTTTTATCGATCAATTGAGAAATTAATCGTTAATTTCCGCAGCCATAGTAAATAATATATATCACTAATTTAGTAAAGTTTCCAAATCATCGAATAAGTCAACCAGAAGAAACAATATAAACAGATATGTTTTCAAAATAGTAACGTATATTTATTTCAATAGTATATTTATTGATCTAAGAAAAAAACTTAGCTTATGCGAATTTATATAGAGCCGTGATCCTTATTTAAATTCCTATCTACATGATTTCATTGAAGCAAAACGATTTATCGTTGATTCAAAGTCAACATTCTTAGATAAATCACGTTCATTTGAAATTATGTCAAATCCAGACGTTCGTTTTTCATTGTTAAGCGCAAATAATTTGATGATTTTCAATCATTGGTAACAGGAAGATTGAAGTAAAGTTTTATAGAGCATTGACACATTAGGGAGACCTGATGCCATTTGTTTTTCAGTCAAGAATGATAGAACCTCTGTAAATGGTAGTTCACTAGATAATGATGGACGTTGTGATGCGTACAAATCTTTGAAGGTATAATTATCAACGATTGCTTCTTCAAGGTTAATGTACATTTTGCATAAACTTTGAAGAGATCTTTTTTTTCTTCCAACATGTGTGATTGATCGATACAAGAGAAATAAAAAGCTGTGCCCCTAAATTCATTAAATCGATCATCTATTTATTTTAGAAGTGTATCCAAGATAGTGAAGTACGTTTCAGATTTAAAACTAATAGTTGATTCATAAGCCCTTTCATCTCTACTAAGTTCACCTGCCATACTTATATTTTTTGCAATTCGAGACTCTTTAAATTTGTTTTTAACATTTAGTTTGCAACAATTTTCGTTAATAAATAATTAGACATCTACTTTCAGAATTTTAAAAATCTTTATCGCTTCTGATTTCAACAAACTTATTTCTTCCAACATCGATCAATCGTTTTGCAATTGCAATTTCAATACTCTTGTGCTGCGAGGGGTTTGATAATACGAAGATGTCAACACAATTTTTTACAAATAGCATTAGAAAAAACAAAAGAATATTTTGTTATTAAAACAGATAGTCCCACAGCTTCTGCTCTGACACTTCCTTTATATTATGTTGATTCCCCTGAATTTATATATTCTTGAGTGGCTAGAATAGCAGAGAAAGATCCAACTGCATCAACTGCATGCTTACGGCTTGCCAATTTTGTATCAGAAAGTCATTTTAGAGTATCTACTGTTGATTCATATTGAGATTTATGATGTTTTTAATAGTATGTAAACGTGGTAAACTAGACGTAAAGAATGCATACAACCTTT
>MUZC01000097.1:330841-350182 GCA_002072015.1 Radix auricularia | reverse complement strand
CCCCCCCCCCTCTACTGCCGTGGACGAAGTAGTCACGTGGGATTGGTCTCTCAGGCTGACTCCGTGTGTCGCTATGTGAAAGCTCAGTATTTTTTATTTGATTTAAAACAACAGACACGGCTTCCCACCCCCTTATTTTGTTTTATTGTTGTTTGTTGAGGCTGTTTAATTATAGCTTGTTAACTGTTTTTTTATAATGAGTAAGTTTTCACTTCAAACGGATTTCATTGTATTTCGTAACTTTTTTGACATAAAATCTTACACATTACACAATAATTTTAATCTTTTGGTGTCACCCCCCTGATGGTGTCACCCGGGGCGGCCCACCCCCTCCCCCTAGCGACGCCACTGCGCCCAATCATATCAGATATGACATCAATATAAAGCTGGATTCTTCCTGCCTTCTATGAATATGACTTACCGACACGTCAAAATTTACCCAACCCTGCAATCATCGTCATTTGCGATAAAAGATTGTTTTTTTTATGACCTACATATAGAGTCCCCGCCTTTCTCACGCATCAAACTTGACATACTTCTCAATTAATCAAGCATTTCGATTGATTACAGCTGTGGAAATATCGTTGTTCATTTTCTGTTTCTAGATCAAACAACTTTATTTAGCTCAGGACGTGAAAATCGCTACTACAGTATTCATTGTTATTTATTTTTATTTCCGTAATAAAATGATATTTTATTATTATTATTATTACGCTAAATTAGCTGCTAAACCTTCCACGGTTCCCTGACGTTGTTAAAGGACCCCCAAATCAATTTTAAGTTTCCACGGACCCCCTGAACGGTTCCCCGGATCCCAGGGGGTCCGCAGGGACTACTTTTGGAACCACTGATGTAAATGAATTAGTGACTCTGCTCTAAGTCTAAAGCGACATTGCGAGGAGAGTGAATTTAATATTATTATTCACTGATTCGTCCGGCGTCCGTGAATTATATTAAACTATTTGCTACTAATACGAATGATATAATTAAAGTGATAATTGTTGTTAAGTTTATTGCTAATAAATACTAATGCAAAAAAATATTTAGACTCTAGACGCCTAGTCTCTTCTAGCTCTAGCATCTCTCTCTAGTCTCTAGCTCTAGTTCATTGTCATTATTATTAACATTTGATAATCTTAGTGTTATTACTAGTAAGTACCATGTCAAAATTTTTTATAAGGACCAAGGAAAATAATTAATATTAAAATAAATATATGTTAATAATTGACAACTATTATTATTACTAATTAAGCTTGTTTACCGTGGTTACGACTATCGAGCGACCGCTTACACTCATCTGTAAACAAGTTTAGGCTTATTTATTTAATTTTTAAGTCTTCGACATTTTAATAGTTTATTCAGATGCAAAACTAAGTGTAAAGAAAAATCGTTTTTCCCAAAAAAATTGGGGTCCGTACAGTACTCGCATTATTCCTCTTCCAGCGCATAACTTATAATTTTGTTTAGAAAACATGAAATTTGATATCAATTTGGTATTTTTAGATTAAATACATTTGACAAACATATTCATATACTGAGAAGGAAAAATGTCACTATAAGATCAAAATCCTTTTTGATAAGGAGCATTTGATCAAACAAGACCACATTAATATCAAATGTCATGTTTTCTAAAAAAATTATTAGATATGCGCTGGAAGAGGAATAAGGCGAGTATTGTACGGACCCCACATTTTTACAGGAATGTCATCTTGTCCATTGTACGTCGTATTATAAATAATTCCAGCTAGTTCGAGACGGAAAAATACTACTTTAGTAAAATATCCAAAATTATCATAATTATTCACTATTATTTATCCATGTGTTGACCTCTATTAAAAAAAAAAAAAATTATAATTTAGTTTTTCTTTTAGCCTCTTACTAACTAAAAGATGGAACAGTCTAATACGTGATTATGTCATTAACTGGTATTTATTATATATTTTAAAGAAACTTAATATATTCGTTTTTATGTTTATGATAATAATGATTATTTTATACAAAGATAACCCCTGAATCCTAAATATTTTGTATTATAATACAAATTCCAAATTTCTTGATCAGGGATATAATTTCGCAACAGACAACAAAGAAATAATAACACTTTCGGTAAGGCTACATATAAAACAAGGCTTCGCAACAGTCTACTTGCGCTCCTAACTAGCATGAGGAATTGTGAGCAACACACTGAAAAGATACGCATTTCATGCTATTTGACATAGATCTAGATCTAAAAATAATTCAAGTGTTTCACAAAATTTTTGAAAATTAATTTTAAAAACGATTAATTTTTACTAAGAAAATAAAAATAATAAATTAGAAATAAAGTTTAAAATATATTAAAAATGTGACGTCATACTTGGCCTGACCCCCCTCCCCCTGTAACAAACTGTCACACTTTCTTACACCCCCCCCCCTTTGGAGCGTGACGCATTTTATGGACGACCCCTTATGGTTTTGCGAAATAAAGCAACCGCTAATCGTTTTCAAAACCGAAATCAATTCGAATTTCCGATTTTCGTTTAACAACTACTCGGATTCGTACCCAGATCCGGCAAATATTACATATAACTATTCGGATTTGTTACCCGTTAGAAAATGTCTACCCTGTTGGTCCCTAATAATTTAAAATTAAATTCTTTGAGCAGAATTGAAAATCTTTTGAATTATGAAATTATTATTATCTACGTTTTTTTTATTACTAGGACCATGACTCATGTCTAGAACTATGAGATTTGTTACAAACTATGAACACTTAAAAAAAACCATAATTATGTGATTGAAGGCTTATAATATGATTTTATAATGTTAAGGTAGTTTGTAGGTTCAAATTTAAATAATAAAACTTTAACGATTATTTTAATCTATAAAAACATAAGATTAACATATAATATTTTAAAACTTTACTGTTAGTTAATTTAGTTATGTATATAATAATTTTTTTTTTTAAATCTTATTTTGATCTGTTACAGAACATCCTTATATACAGAAGATTATTGGGTTCTACGCTAATCTTTTGTTTATGCCTACTTCTGCAATCATATTAGAGTTAGAGTTTCGAAAGATTCAAAAAGTGTTGGTTTTCCAGGTTTCTTCAGGCAACACATACCTCGCCCAAAATTCCGGACGGGAAGAACGAGAATTGGTTTATGTTTGTTCTTGCATATGAATAAGGAGTTTTATACTTATGTCTAATTGAGGCTTGTATCAAATTATCATTGTGATGTATTTCTAAATTAGAATTAATTGCTTAATGTATTATTAATTTTAAACTTTTTGTTTTCTCGCGCAGATAGGGAAAAACTCACCAAATATGGAGGGTAAAGGGGAAATAAAATACCCGGGGCGGACCGAAATCAGCCCTACTGCCTTGTAGGAAGTTGAGGGATCAACAAAGTCGAGGGACCCAACCCGATCAAAAACAGCTCCCCGTTGAGCTGTTAGGGGCGCGAGGCTAACAACCCTGCCACATAAAAAAGTATGTTACATAAACACCAAAGAGAGTAAACAAAGGCATTTCAGACCTGGGAGAGGATGGATTCCTTGATGAGGAAAATACGACGTCTAGTAGTGAAAGACAAAATCTGCACACTATTAGACCGACAACCAGTATATCTATCGGGACCACCACCATCACTCTGATTATTTTAAGATGGATAATAATGGATACATTTATCATCATTTGTTAAGATCTGTAATAATTGAATTGGGGAATATAATCTTAAAGGTTTATAAAAATATGTATTATGGGCCCCCAGCCCCAAAAGAGCGGAGAAATTGTTTTAAAATGAAGTCTCCGCTGTTAAAATAAATTTAGTGCTTGCTTAAGTTAATAAATGTAAAATAAAATTTAAAAAAAAAAAGAAAAATGGTGATTCCAATATATTTTCATTGATCTTGTATCGTAAAAATTAAATAAGATTTCATATTTTAAAAACGAGACACGAAATCATCCTTTTCAAATAAAATGTAATGCTGCTTTCATTTATCGTAAAATATTTTATAATTATAATTTTATTTTAATTATAACAATTTTGCTACTTAAGAAAATAGTTTGATTTCTCTAACAGAGCTAAAACATGAAGAGAAAGTCAAATAATTTGATTCATCGTTTTTTACTATATATTCCCATGTTGTCAAAGGGGTATATTCTGGCCTAGGCCAGTTTAACCCCGGGGGTATATTCTGGCCTAGGCCAGATTATACCCGGGTATATTCTGGTCAGGGGTTTAATCTGGCCTGTTACACCGGAATTGTAAATATGATCGGGTTCTGGATTAGCCAACGGGGAGATCCGTTACAATCTAATGAAAACTGCAATACTAGACATAAACATGAATAAACCGTGGAAAAGCTAATGACGCAATAATCTCAGTAAAGAAGGAGCGTCTGCAATGTATAAAATAATTTTTGTATATCCAATTACATGTTTGTATATATGTATGCATGTGTGTGTGTTTGCATTAGTGCATGGATGAATGTATGCATATATGCATGCATGCATGTATCTATGCATGTGTGAACGTTTGCTTAATATTTATTATTATGTTTGAAAGATACATTTTGCAATACTGGTTATTGTGATGAAACTATTGATGATTGTAGTTAAGGTTCTGTGGCTATTAATCTGTTGTGTTTTTTACTTGTTTGCAGTAATATAAATAATCTGACACATTGTTACTGTAGCTTATATAAATAAATGTTGAAAAATGTTAAATTAAGAAGAGTCATTTTTTAAAGTAAATTATTGGATTTTTAAATTGGATAGTTTGATATTAAATAACGTCTGGGTAAAGTTATTAAAGGAATAAATTATTATATATATATTAGGGCTGTTATCGATTAAATTTAATTTAATCGTTAACTTTTGAAAAATTACCGATTAATTAATCGATAATTTTGTTAAAGCTAGAAATAAAGATTATGACGTCATTAAACTGAAAATTCCATGGGAAGTAATAAAAACAGGCAATTGATATTTCTATTGAGTTATTTTTAAAACATAGTTAACAATAAAAATAAGTTAAATAACGTATTGAAGTTTAGGCACTTGAATGAAAATTTATAATTAATTTTAAAATATAAAAGTAATACAGCCATATAGAAATTGTTTGATGATTAACAAGACATGATTAACATTTTTTTAAAAAATGCCCATAACTTAAGTATTTAATTTAATTTAATTTAAAAGATATAACTTTGTTAGGATATATATTTAAATATAAGTAGTATGAATTTAAATTTTGTTAATGTTAAATAAATAAAAACAATGTTTTTTTTTTATATCATCGTCCTTATAAAACAGGTTATTTTCAAGTTTACGCATGCAAGCTAATTTTAACGGAGAAGTTTGTACGTAAAAAAAATAAAATAAATACTATTATTAATTATTTATTAATAAATCGAAAATTAAAAAAAAACAAAAACAATATTTCTTTAATTTTAATCACTATTTTATCGATTAAAATAATTTTAATCGATAAAATAATTTGAATAAATTGAGAAATTAATCGGTAATTTCCGCAGCCCTAATATATATTATTGGTGAAGCTGTCTTGCCGGAGGCGTCATTTAGTTTTTCGAAACCCTCAGCGATAAGGTGTCACCCCATCCAGTGGCATAGCGATGGGGAGCAAAGAGGGCAAAAGCCCCGAGCGGCACTTTGCCAGGAACGGCAAATTGCTTGCCGTTAAATATTTTCAAAGGAAAAAATTATAAGAAAGTCGAGCTTTTTATCAAAATAAAAGTAAAACTAAATAAGAATTTAACAACAGAAATAAAGTAACTATCTTAAGGTATGTGAACTTTTCATCCGTCAGAACTTTAAACTCCTTATTGAATATAAATTCTCCTGATACTAATGCTAATGTACTGAACAATTCTTAAGTAGAATGAGAATGTAACTTTGATGTGGTGGTAGAGTAAATGATTCTTGCAATGTGACAGCTGCTCCTGTTTTAAAAGCAAAACTTACTCTACAAGAAACATCAGCCAATCGAAAGCGGCGTAATGTGTGAATGTGTGTAAAAGGGGGAGGGCGGCTAATTCCTCATTAATTAGCTTCAAGAATGAAAAGCGAGCAAATAAAGTTTAATTTAAAAAAAATAAAAATTAAAAACTTTCTAAAGCCAAAATTTTTAACTCCATTATAAATCTAAAGTCTTCTGATACTAATACCATTGAAGTGAAAAGTATAGAGGCTGAATTAGTGTACAATTATGACTATATGGTTCTGGAATACTTATATGTGTTGCGTACTGGGTTCTGGAACTATCTTAATAATAAAGACAGACTCTTGTCGAGTAGAAGATGTTCTTTATTGGACTATAAATACACGAACAATCCGTCATACAGCCATCGAGACAGCACAGCATAGAGGCTTACAGGATCACAGTCTTTACATCGTTCGAGATATCACGGCACAGCATACAGGCCCGCAGCCTACTAGTGTTCGAGCACACCTCGATAACACCGTCCATCAATACACAGCTCTGGCCGAACGATCCCACACGGACGTTACAAGCCTCTCGTATCTTGTCTCCTCTCGTCTCGTACACGTCTGCTTTCCTCTCTCTCTACGTCTCTCTCTACGTCTGACCCCACACACTACACAGACCCACACTATATATAGCCCTTGCGCGCACTCTCAAGTCACTGTCTGACCTTCAACAAGTCAGTCTCTGAACACCGTTCAAACCAATCTCACAACAACTCACAAAACTCATTGCCAACTCATCAACAACTCAGAAACATTCATTGACAGTGATTCTCATACCTTGACAATATGATTCAAGCTTAATTTTTTACGAAATTAAACAAAAAATGTTAGTGTAATTACATGGTTTATTCTACCAAAACATAATTAGTTTCATTTTAATGTCTTTTGATTTGAAGCATCAACAAAAATAATAAACAAAATTGCTTGTTTAATGAAGAAAAACATTGCAAGCATTTATCAAAACATAGCCACCCATGAACAAGTGCTCACATTTTTAAAAGTTTTTGAATTTGGAAAGGATCAGGAATAGAATAAAAATACGTTGTAAAAGAAAACAAGACTAAGTGTCAGGACGTTTTGTAGAAGTTTTGACATTATTAAATCCTGGCAATATTCAATGTGTGTGTATGTTGTATTTTTAGTTCACAGAAAGGTAAAAACGGTTGCCAATAAAACCAATATTCCGAGAAAAAGCATTTGCTTGCCAAGTACGATCGAGCACTCTCAGAACATCGTGTGAAAAAATGTTTTTAAACAAGTTTCATCTAAAATTTTAACTGAGCTCATATAAAGTTTAAGACCTATTGATCGCAAAAAATCATATTTCTTCAAGAACAAGATACCCAATATTGTTCCATTGTATGCGATAGCTCTTCGTATATTTCACATAATCATCAAACAAGTCCAGTTGTGGATAAAAGCATAAACATGATTTAAGTAACTTTAACTTACTTTATAGCTGTTTTTGACACAAGTAACACTCTTGCAATAATAGCGATAACGTCACCAGAAGATATTTTCGAATCCCGTCTTTGATGAGATATCAATGATTTTTAGGAGCACAAAAACGAAAGAGGAAAATAGACGGAAAAAGAACTATCTATATCAAAATTGCGCTCGAGAAAAGAGCGCCGACATAAATCCGCCCTGATAAGAGCGCATATACAGAGTGCAAAGATTAATTGTAGGTGGTTGTTCCATCTGCACTGTTGTGTCATTGATGTTTCTTGGACGTGGTCACACCAAAAAGGTTAACAAGTTTTTCCATCTTAAAGTGTACGCTTTTAAAATAATCAGTTTTTAAAAGAAAAATGATATTAAAAAATGAAACATTGTTTTTACTTCATTAACAACAACAAAATTTGAATTCTTTGAAATTATATGGAACTACTTATATTTAAATATATCTGCAAAAAATATTATATTTTGAAAATTAAATACTTAATAAGTTATGGGTATTTTAAAAAATACCCTAAAAGGGCACAAAATGTGAAGGAAAACATAGTGACAAAAAGTGATTATGAGGTCTTAGAAAAAAAATGAAATTTTGAACCCTTGGGATAATAAGATGATCTTTATGTTTTTGGTAATCATAAGCTGTTCTATACAGCTGTAGTACTTTATATTTTTTAATTTAATTTCAATTTACCATCCAAGTACCCAATTTTCAATGCGTTATTTAATAAAAAAAATTTGTGCTAACTTTGTTAAAAAAATTTATACTGAATTTAAAAAAAAATTATTGTTAAGTATTAAGTTAAACTAAAACTTGTAGCATGTTAATAGAAAAATAGAAAAGTTATTCGTAATGTATCTTTTGATTATCTTTTAGGATGACTGGAAAAGACAAAATGATGCGTTTTGTAACAGATACGACATAAGAGTGTATCCATGCATTCCATAATGATAAAACTAAAAATATTATGTTTCTATGGATGTTTTGAAGATGGAATTCAAAGAGTTAATTACCAAATAACTGTTACATATAAATTTGTACGTTTAACCTCCGAATGTAAATTTAAAATAATTTCTTATATCATTTCATATGAGATTTTGTAAAAATATATTTTTATGTGCAAAATACAAATACATCAAAAGTTTAGAAACATTGTGAGATAATGAAAGAAAAGTCAAACACTTTAATTATTGATCCATTGCTATTTTCATACCAACTAAAATTATTAAGTGTGTCAGTTTAGTGGTTGTTAAAGGTATTTAAGGAAAATATATATCTTTAAAAATATTTCTTTAATTTAACTAAAGATACACATTTCGTGTGTATCCACATCACCTCGTGGTCTGAGGGGGTTCCAATGTCTCATTTAGAACTTTCTCGGCACTTGGTAGACCTGGCAGCGCCTATCTCGTCTCTGTCAGTTGAAGATGTTTTAGTAATTGTCTAATAAAATTTATATTGTGGCTTTAACATGGGCTAGAGCCCACGCACCTCAGCATCTGAGGTGAGCGCACTGTTGTCTTCGCTATTCAGCTCCTCACCAGAGTGTCATTTGCAACGATTTATGAAATAAACAGTTATGAGAAGTTTCAACATTGAAGAAGGGCTGGTAAAGGGGATCGAAGATCTCTCAAATTAGGCAAGCAGTGCAGTTGTATGTAAGGGCTGCGTAAGGGACTTATTAAAAACGACATTTGGAGTCCGACAGGGCTGCATTCTCTTACCTGTCCTGTTCAATATCTTCATTGACACCTTCTCTCACCTGTCCTGTTCAATATCTTCATTGACACCTTCACTCACCTGTTCTGTTCAATATCTTCATTGACACCTTCTCTCACCTGTCCTGTTCAATATCTTCATTGACACCTTCTCTCACCTGTCCTGTTCAATATCTTCCATGACAAAATCATGCAAGAAACTCTCTGAGATCACCATGCTCCCATTTCTATAGGTGGAAGACCCTTATGCAACCTGAGATTTGCTGATGACATAGATATTTTGACCGGGAGCAGTAAAGAACCACAGGAGCACACTGACGAACTAGACGACAGATCAGGTGCATTTTAAATGGAAAGAAGGTCAGTGAAAAGAAAGATATTGGATAATACCTCAGCTACTAGCAGGGAAAACCTCGTAATAAACCAACAAAATCTGGAGGAGGTACGTAAGTATAAATATATAGAAGCCATTATAACTAGAAATTGTACCCGTAAAGATGAAATTCGAGATAGAATTGAGTCTGTAATAGCAGCAATGACGAGTTAACCAGAGCTTTGCAGAGCTCTCGTTAAAACTATTGTCCATCATGGATGTGAGACCTTGACACTACTGGCACCAACTGAAATCAAGCTGTAGGCATTTGAAAACAAATGCATGAGGACAAGTTTCCAATATTTCTAATTTAGGATACAAGACCAAGCAATATGTCTGGGACAGAATAAACTCTATTGCGGGTCGTCAATAAACTATTATAACAACAATTAAGAGACGTAAGATGGCGTGGGTCAGTCATGACCTGCGACATGATATCCTGACAAAAATAATCCTTCAAGGAACTGTAGAAGGGGGCCGGCGAAGAGGTCGACAATGAAAAAGCTGTCTTGACAACATAAAGGAATGGACATGAATGAGATTAAAAGAATTATTGGCAGCCGTTCAAGATAAGCGAATGTGGAGATCGTTTTCTGTTGATGTGTCCATACGCTCACCGCTTTGACCGTAACAGTCACAGGACTAATGATGATAAGGAGGATTGAATAAACAGAAATATATCAATCATGCAACCCTATACAGTTATCGGCATCCTTCCATCTCGCGAAACGATGGAGCATCACCGTTGGAATGGGTTGCATTACCTCGAGTGGCTGTGCAGCCCTATCCTTGAGTGACAGTCTTTACCACAGCTTTTACACACAAGTTCTGTGTTTCCAAATGTTTTGGCCTTTCTCCGAAGTATTCTGTCTGTGGTCTCCTCAATTCTTCGCTCATCGGCTAGTATGACGCCCTCTTTGACAACTGTGCGCAACGACAATCGGTCTTCTGCCTTCAGTCACTTGTGTGTACTTTTACCGCTTTCATATCCCTTTGGCAGATATCTTTATATCGCGGGTGTGAGCGATCTGTCTTCCTCTTTCTTGAAGCAAGTTCACCATATAGGAGGTCCTTCGGGTTGCGGCCAGGGTTCTTTCTTTTAACATGTCCTATCTGACGCGTTTTTCACTGTGGACTAAGAACGTGCGTTGTGTATTTGTAAGCATTAGGACCTCATCTAGATTGTTGCTGGAGACTGTGGTAACTGTTGAATACAATTCCAGATAATGCTCAACCAACCGTTTTAGCTGGTCTATGATAATTTGGCAACTTTTGGACATTAAGGGAGCAAATTTGGATGTGAAAGAGCCAGTTGCCTTTTTGATGTTTTTTGATGTTTTCGTATGTGGATTTTTTCATTGCCCATCTGCAGCTGATTGTATGCTGGAAATGAGTTTAAGCCAATAGGTATTGGTACATTTACGTGAACATTTTGGGCAAGCGACTTATCTGTAGCTTTTCCTCGAAGGCAATAAGAGCTTTCCTTTTGGCTTCAGTGACAGGTTTCATCTCGTCTCATTGTTCATCAAATTATTCCGTGTTTTTTATATATTTTTTGCTAAAGGCTTGTATTGCGGATATATAGATAGTGTCTCTAAGATGCGTCCATTTGGAGTCAATTTTGACGCATGTGGACGTCTTTGAGAGACATTTCTTTACTTTGGCTGAGATCAGCTGCGTTTTACAGGGTCTTTCATGTAAAAGGTATTGATGAGTGGACAGCACTTTTCTTGGTGTGGTACGAGTTTTTCCTTGCTGGCGACAAGGGAGTGATCCTTGTCACAGTCGGCACTGTGATAGCTGCGAGTGAGTAGGACGCTAGCTAGTTGTGCACGCCTGGTGATGATGAGGTCCAGCTTGGTGGGATCGAGGGTGTCTCCAAGATACTTTATGTATATCATTGGACTTGAATAAAGTGGTTGTCACACACAAGCCTCTTGAGCAGCACAATTACAAAAGTCTTTGTCCATTTTAATTTATCTTTCCTTTTCCAAAGAGTCACAGGCTTTGTGGTCACTACCCACTCTAGCATTGAAGGAGATAGATTTGCCTCGTTTTTTTGTTTGTTTTTTAATGCCCGCTATAGCCTGGTCTAACGCTCCATAGATCTGGCCCTTCTCTTTTGGAGTTGAACAGAGAGTTGAGGCATTTACTAAGAATGATTGAAGGGCCCGCAGCTGTTCAGAGTCTTAGAGTGATGATCCTCCCCGTGCCTGATGACGGGGGTTTAATGGATAGTAGAGGAGTGTTCTTAACAGCGAAACCTATACCATGCTGTCTAGGTTCATCTGTTCGTTTAAATTTTTAGAAGAAAGTGTTATTTGCCTCTATGAGTGAACCGTTGTCTGGAAGTCTGGTCTCATTAAGACATGCGATGTCAATCTTAAGCTATTAAGCTCTCTTTCGATTATTCCTGTCTTCCGTGTGTCGTTTATTCACTCCAGGTTATAAGGGATGCCGTGACTTATTAGTGATTTGAAGAGCTTGGGTCTTCTTTTTCTTTTTTGTATTTCTTGGTGCAGGGTTTAGTGGCGCACTTGTTGAGTGGTACTCTATTCCCAACGCCACCAGTGGAGAAGGCAGGCCATGACGAGATATCACCTATTTGATTGGGGTCTGTCCAGTATGAGGCGGGCAGGAGCTGTCCAGTGAGACACTGAAAGTCTCTCACATGGTCGGAAGTGGCTCCTGGCGCCTAGCTCTACGTCCATTAAGCTTTGGCTTATAAACGGTAAATGCTTCTTCCCGCGTTTTGTAGACACCTTGCGGCGATGCTGGAGTGTCCTCTCCAGAGTTGATGTAAGCGTGTGCGGGTATTATGGAGAATTAGGTGCTACCCATATAGCAAATTCCCCTCTCTATGCCATTGGTATAACCAAAGGAACGACTTGCGTCGATGCAGCTTGGCTGCCATTGGCATCGTATGAGCTGCCGGTATGTACATAAGTCTTATGTATAGACCACCTGTAGGTGTTCCATTTCTTGTTTTTCTGTCAGGGTTTACTCCCTTAGCCTTTCTCGAAGTGCGGGTGTAGCCGCAAGGCAGCGGATATTTGAGGTCACAGTTCCCTTCTTCTAGATGAACTACCAGCCAAGGTTTTAACGAGCATCACCAAACCGTAGCACCTTACACCCAGGGGCGGATTAAGACTGCACGGGGCCCCGGGCTGCAATCAAACGGGGGCCCTATCCAGCCAGCATCCTTAAAATAAAATTATTGTTAACAGCTAATATAAGATTGTAACTAAATATTAATAATGAAAAAAAAAACGAAAACGTAAAATAAAGTTTTGAAGTATTAGCGGTATGTTATAATTGAGTGTGAAGAGAAAAACTTTTTTCCCCTGATGGGAATAAAACCCGACACCGCTGGCATCACGAGCCTGTACCATCTCCACACGGCCAGCGGAGCTTCTCTAAATTGAGAAATTTTAAAACTATTAACAATATTTTATATTATGCGAAGTAAGCCAATTAAAGTTTTTCGATTATTAAGTACTATCATTACTATCATACTTGAGCGCGATCAGTTGTATAGATAATATTTATTAATTTATTATATTTTCAAGGGTTAGTGCAACATTTGTACACTTTTATTATAAAATATAAAAAGTTCGGGGGACCCCAAACCGTAGGGGGCCCCTGGCTTTAGCCCGTTCAGCCCCCCCCCCTTAATCCGCCATAGCTTACACCTTACATATTGGCATTGCTTGGCAGGTTTTGTCAGTTTCAGGTCGTGGTCAACTCCATAACCTTATTACTCGTCTGTCGAGCCACGTAGAGGCTTCCCTTCTCAAACAGATACATCAATAATGTTCGTTTTCCGTGTAGGGAGATGCAGAAAACTTTGGTAGGTTGTTGAGTGGCCTCCCACTATGGTAAAAGGCGAAACAAATATAAAATTATCACACACTAGAGTCCGGGGCCCTAAAGGAGGATTATATCGTTTTATGTGCAATCTAAAAAAGATTCATAATTTAATCTCTTATTCCCGTGTAGATAGGAGCATAAAACGTTAGGAAGTTGTTGAGTACCCTCTTGAAATGGTTACTGGCGAAAAAAATATTGAAATTATCACACTAGGGGCCGGGGGCGTAAATGTAGTGCTTTTTTTCCTTATATAAAACTGACTCATCACTATTGATGAGAACTGAGTACATGTATTATTTACATATACATTTGTAAATTCATGTGCTGACACATCTGAACATCCACTGGAGACTGTGGATGAAGGACTTAGTAGGTCCCATATTGGAAGCATATATATTGGTATGGTCGACAAGTGTTTGAACTAAATCCAATGTAAAAAAACATTGAAATCTTGTTGGTGTAGAAACAGCCTGTCTGATTCTCTAGTTCACTTTTATTCCCTGATACGTAGCCTGGTTTTCTTTTTGGTAGGGAGAAACTTTTAAATATGTACTGGTAGGCCATCATGATGAAAATCATAAGAGTTTTTCCTGGGAATATAACAAAATAAATGAGTTGACTCTGCATTAAGATGTTATGTTATTTTTTTAAAGTGTCAAGGTATGAGAATCACTGCGAGTATTTGTTGTGAAATAATTGTGAGCGATAGTCAAAAATGTTCAGTAAACATAACACTGAGAGTGTTAATTACGCATGATTTTATGAAGAATGTCAGTCGGGCTATATATAGTGTGGGAGACTAGCGGTCAGTACAGGGTCAGTACAGGGTCAGTACAGCAGTGTGTTGAGTGTGTTTGAGACAGGCTTTATGCGACGGAAATAGTCGTAGGTTGGTGGAGTATCTAAAAACATTATCGAGGTGTGCTCGAGTGTTAGGGACGGTCATGGAAAGTTAGACTTATAATGAAGTAGCCTGATGTTTTGATGTACCTGATGAAGTGGCTCTTATTATACTGCTGGTATGGCAGTCCTTGTGCATAGCCTGTTATTGGATGTACCTGATTGATGTAATGACGTTTTATATTGCTGAAACAGTGGCTGTAATTATATTTTTGTCACAATAAAGGCTTTAGTATATATTGATATCATACAAATTAGGACTGCATCTACTTCAAAATCCTCCTTTTTCTTATATTCTATGTCCGTGTTTATTTTTGTTTTTCTTTTCTTTTCATTTTATCAAATAGACTTTAATATGTTTTAATTATAAGCTATATGTAAGTAAATGTTTTTGTACTGATGAAGGCATGAGCCGAAGCGTCTACCATTATTTGTATTAGTTGATAATAAAGCTTTAATTTATTGTTTACTTACACAAATAGTTTGTGTAATTTGTTTTTTAGTATATGTTGACAAGAGTCAAGACTTAGTCTTATTCCATCCAGAACCCAGAACGCAACATAAAGATAGGCCTAGACCAAGGAGTACTAAAGACAGGAAATGCGTTTTCTACTTTCAGGGGTAGCTAGCGAAGGCCATTGTATTATTTCTACCGCCGGTACTCCGTACAATGTTTATGTATTTGATCGGATCTAAACATAGCCGATAATTGTTATTTACGTTTTCTCTTCTCTTGCGTTTTGTGAAATTGCGTGTGACATAGGCTTCATCATGCTTAACAAATGTGGTGTTGCAAACTGTTTTTCTATCGATCTATCTTCTATTACATAAGGTTTTGGTCCCAAAAAATGTTGTATGACATAGTTTAGTACTTTTAAATATTAAATAAATCTTGTAGCTAAGCACGTTTATAGTTTGTAAATAGCACTTAAGGTAGAGCATTGAATGGCCTTCGCTAGCAAAGACTGGGCATCAGAATGCCATCTCCTGTCTTTAGTACTCCTTGACCTAGACATAAATGAATGATAAATATAAAGAAAACATAAAGTTTACTTAATTTGTTAGTTTCTATATTATCAATATTGTGTGAAACCTTTAGGACTATAACTATAATAACATGCAAAATTTTTTAGTATCTAAAATAGAACAGTCAGAAAACTATTCTTTGTTTACATAACTTAACAACCAGGGTTAACAATTCAATCTTCATAAAAAATATTAGTATAGTAAAATATACACAAAAGATAAAAGTATGCAATTTCTATAATTTCAATTTAAAATGGTGTCTTTAGGTATTTCTAGATATCTAAAAACAAAAGCTTAGATTTATTATTTTATAAAAAAATTAAAATAAACTCAAACTCAAACCATTTTCAAAGATAAAACATTCGAAAAATTTTCTTCTTAAAGTCTTACAATTAAGATTCCAATAGACTGCAAAGTACGAATTTCAACAAAATCTTGATCAAAATAACTTGATTCTTGTTGCAAACATTTTCCATAAGATTTAAATAGAAATGTTTCAATAACTTCAATAGTTATATAAAAAAACAAGTTTTTAAATATTTTAGCAGCCACGTCAGTTTTCGTTCAACAGAAAAATGGTTATGATCGGCAAATCTAGTCTGGTCATATCAAATTTAAAAACAAATTTCAATAGCATTACAAGATTGTAAATTTTGAGTTTTTTTTAAATTTATTTTTATCTTATAACGTCGTGTGTTGCAACGATCTTAGTAAAAATGAATAAATTTAAAGAAACTAATGAGTGAAAAGTTTCAAAGAAATTATGACAGAAATCTTCGCGGAAATGTGCAAAAAAAAAAAAAACAAACAAAAAAAAACAAAAAAATAAATTTTTAAAATATAATAAAAATCAGAGTTTCATAGCAGACGGATAAATAAATTAATAATTAAGAAGCTTACTAAATAAAAAAACTATAATATGGGGCAGAATCAAAAGTGAGTGATAATTTAATTTTTTTAAATGCCATTGTACTCAAGCTATATTTTTCAACATCGTGTAACATGGATTAGGGAATTAAATTAGTAACGTGCAGTAAAAAAAGACATTTGGGGCCTCTGCCTCGAGGCAATAAAAATTAGGAGTTCATTGCCCTATAGTAATTAAATATAGACTGATGTGTTTTTATTTACTAAGATTGGCAAGATTAATTAATTTATCAGTCACTTACACTAATTTTAATACAGCAAACATAAAAAAATGACGTTTAGGAACTTCAGGGCCCATGTGGTGCAATATGGGGCTGTCCATAAATGACGTCACGCACCTGGGGGAAGTGGCTCACACTTTTGTGACCATTCGTGACGAAGGGGAGGGAGGGGCAGGGTTGCCAAACGTCTGTAAATTTACGGACAGTCCGTAAAGATTTGTCGTAAAGTTGCGTTTCCGTAAGATTCCGTTAAAAATTGACAATATTAACGTTTAAAAAATGACTAAATCATGTTTGTGATAACTTTAAAAAAAAAATCAAAATGTAATTTTTTAAGCGTTTTAGTGGCATCCAGCGCTCTATTAATAACAATAAGCGTTTTCTGAACAGCTAGGCTCGCGCGTCGAGAGGTATCGCGGCAAGATAGATTTGTTTAGATGGATCTTTAGTTGTACGTCACAATTACACATAAATTATGACGACATGAATGTAAAAATAGTATTTGTTTTTAAAAAATGGTGGAAAAGATGAATATACGCGAAGACGATAGCCTAGAAAATGGTGAGATAAACGAAAATGTGGATAAAATTATTGTTAAAAAGCTAAAATGAACAAAAATTGCTATTTACAACCTACAAGGACTACAAACGACAAATTTAAGGACTGGATATCAACGGAAAATGATTCCAAATAAAACGCTGTATGTACGTGCTTTAGAAAGATATTTATTTAGCGTGCATCTGGTGGTGTACGAGACGTTCGCAGCCACGGTAGAAGCGCAACCGCAACGCATATTCAGGGCAAATCAACAAGGAAATTTGTAGGTTAATGTTGCATTTCTTGACTAAGGATAAAAAAAAATCTCCTGTCACTGCTCACAACAAACAGGTAACGGAATGCGAATCAAGAGTGGCAAATTTTGTCGCAAGAAAAAACTTGCCACCAAGTTTAATGGACGACATCTAGGAAAATGTTGAGAAGTGTCCTTACCCCCTCATATCTCTGTATATCTACGCCACTATCATAAATAGTATTATAGTAAACAATTATGAATATTACAGCAAGACAAAAGTAAGTATTCTATATTCTTTTGTTTTTCAATGATCACTGTGTTTAATATCGAAAGTGTGATGGGGCGGATTTATTTTGGGGGAGACATTATTTTACAGGGTAGGGGAGGATTTATTTTAATTGGGAGTAAAATATTTTCTCCGGGGGAGAGTTTGTTTTAAAATGGAATCTCCTGGGGGAGACTGTATGGGGGAGGATTTATTTTGCAACACCGGCTCATTCCGACGATAAAAATGATTTATCAAAATTTCAGATCAATCAAATGGACAGTAGAATAATTGAGTGATTGAATTTTTATATAATTTTATTTATCTCCTTGTATGATGTTAATTTTTTTATATAGAGTGTTGTTGAGCGTATTATATTCAACAACTTTTTATGTCGCGCAATAAAGTGCGCAAAACATTGACATTTACTTTTTTAAAATATTAATTTCACGATCAGTACGCATTATATTAAACACGTTTAAGGAGACACAACTAGAATTTTTTTATTTT
Source organism: Radix auricularia (assembly GCA_002072015.1). NCBI lineage: Eukaryota > Metazoa > Mollusca > Gastropoda > Lymnaeidae > Radix > Radix auricularia. The sequence continues at coordinate 332,128 of MUZC01000097.1, read as the reverse complement.
CGGATTTTTCTTGCTCTGTGTATTAAATATGAACATCCTCATAATTACATCTCGTAGATAAAGGATTTATAGTCAAAAACGTGTTGTTTTACTTTTTTTTAATTATTTCATTAAAAAGACCATATTTTTGTGTTTTTCTTTAACATACGGTTATTCATTAAAATATTATGAATAGGCAATTAAAGTAAAGTGTAAATAAATAAAATTCTTTTTTTAAAATCGGTAATTATTAAGATTTATGGCAAGAAAATTATTATGTTCAAATTTCTCTGTTAATAAACACAATAACATAAATAATTTTGAAAAAGACATACTTTAAAGTTTCCAGCGTTTTTGACATCTGAAGAATTAACTAGTAAAACGAGATCAGAAGGTGGAACTTTACTCGGTAAAAATCATTCTTTTTCTTCTCTATGTTTTCTCAAGTTATGGAAAACAATCGTTATTTTTTTCTATATAAATAATGCCATTTCATGGCAAAAAAACAGATATTCTAAAACTGTGGGTTGTTATAGAGTGTTGGAGAAACATGTAACCTACTAAATAAATAAATTGAATATTACATACATTTTTAGTTGACATTGACAGTTTATCATTGAAAGACAAAGGATCCAGGTTTTTATCCTTGTACGCCGGATCGGTCTTAGCAATTGCGAGTTCTATGAGGCTTAGTTTGCGAAAAGGATTGCGAAGGGCCCAGTTTTGGTAAGGATAAGGTTTTTAATAACAATAATTAGTGAAAATTAAGATAGGTTGAGCCTATGAAAGCGCGAGGCCCACTGCGACCTAACAGGTTGCTGTGGCCTAAGAACAGCCCTGGCTGTACATAAACTACAAGAAGAAGCATTATATTAGGGAAGAAAAGATAAAAAGGCCCCTTTGGACTATTAAAATACATTCAACATTATAGATAGGAAAACTCTATACCCAACATTTTAATTTTGCTAAAATGTTTTTAAAAATTGCTATCTGTGTTTCTAGTTGTAATAGGTGTTTTCCAAATTGAAATTGATAAAACATTATTTTCTTTTCAGAAAGTGTGATTTAATACTATAAAATCTTGCAATATTATCCATAAAACAAAATATTACAAATAATTAAACATTTGATAGCATAATACACGATTTTTCTACTATGAAAGTTAGATTTTCGAAAGTATGAATTAGGGGTCGTCCATAAATGACGTCACGCGATTTTTGCCGATTTTCGACCCCCTCCCCCCCTACGTCACGCGTCGTCACAAAATCGTAGACCCCCCCTCCAAAAGTACGTCACAAAACTTTGACC